>CM070507.1:33892343-34151050 GCA_036346375.1 Guadua angustifolia
TTCTTGCGTCGGCAATCCCGATCGTCGTGACGGCTCTTCTATAACATAGCGATAATTATATATATATGTCATGCGTGGTAACAATGAATGGAATCCTAAGTCTGCTACACACGATTGTCATTAGCCTTTGTCCTTTCGGAACTTTTATCCTTGCGATCCCTTGGAGCCTAACCGTAACATCGCGTGGCAGTGTAGCAGGTTCTCAGGGGCGATATAGGGCTTATGCGGTGCTTGTGGAGATAGCCATCGGTGCTCCGTTGAGCATGAACCGAGGTGTGCGAGCCGCGTTTGAGCCACCGCACCAAGTTCGCACTCCTGATGACCCGACTTTGCACGACGTGAATACTGGGCGTCTCCTTTTACCAACAAGGAGCCGTCAGGTTCCCAATGCTAGCGACAATCACACTCAACTCAATCCAACGAGATGCAAACGTAGAAAATAATAAGTCAATAATGCCGAACGCAAACAACTTATCTGATCATAGGCATTTGGTGACCGGCTCTGACCGACCCACCACGGCCAACACTTTGGTGAGCAGTATGATCACCAACCCATTTGCCCAGCTTGCTACGGGGTTACTTCGATCACTCGAAAGTTACAAAGACTTAGAATTTCATTCTCGCGATCACAAGATGGCCATCGAAGCACAAGCAGCATTGCACAAAATATGCAGAAAACATATTAGGGGGCATAAGGCCCTGCGCGGGTATGTCATGGTCCTCCGCTTGGAAACTTAGGCTCGCGTGATTCGGAGTTAGCCCGCGGTTCAAGGTGATATGGGAGCAAAGCTCAGAGGAGGATATTGGGCTTACGCGGTGTTCGCGGAGACGTACCGCTTGCGCTCGCTGAGTCAACCGAGGTGTGTGGGCCGCGTTTGAGCCATGCAGAAGTTTGCACTCTCGGTCACCCGCCCGTACTCGGCGCGATGGCGGCATCACCACGATCAACAAAGAGCGCCAAGTCATCAGACACATGACATTTCAAGGCAAGTTTCCCGCCAGGACAAACAAAGGAAATAAAGCAAAAGCTCTTAAAACAAACAACTTTACTAACAACCAGTAGCCGCCGATCAGCTAGGGGGAAGTTCATCCACGCAGCCAATCAAAGCGAACCACCGGGAACTTACAGCTTTTTAGGGATAAAACTTTCGCAACATCTCCACATTGAAGGAGCTGGCCAGCTCTTGATCATCCTTAGTAGCCAACCGGACCGCCCCAGGCCGAGACACTGAGACCACCTAAAAGGGGCCCTCCCATCGGGGAGACAGTTTATGGAGCCCAGCATGCGTCTAAACTTTACGCAAAACCAGGTCGCCAACTGCTAGGGTTCTCTCAGAGACCCGGGCGGCATGGTACCGCTTGAGGCTTTGCTGGTATCGGGCAGCACGCAAGGCTGCCCGATTGCGTACCTCCTCCAGAAGGTTGACGTCGTCACCGCGGTGATCCTCTTGTTCTTCCTCGCTGAACGTCGAGACGCATGGCGAGCCAAATGATAGTTCGGACGGAAGGACAGCTTCGGCACCGTAGACTAGGAAGAAGGGCGTCTCGCCGGTCGCCCAGCTGGGCGTGGTTTGAATCGACCACAACACAACCGGGAGTTCTTCCGTCCACCTCGCGCCCCGCTTATGGAGTCGATCAAATGCTCTGGTCTTCAAACCTCTCAATACCAGCGCGTTGGCGCGCTCAACTTGGCCATTGCTCTTGGGATGGGCCACCGAAGCAAAACATACCTTGGTGCCCATCTCTTCGCAGAATTACAGAAAAGCCGCGCTGGTGAATTGAGTGCCGTTGTCGGTGATGATACGATTGGCGACTCCAAAGCTGGTGAAGATCCCATGGATAAACTTGATGGCAGCAGAGGCTGTGATGGCACGCACTGCTTCGGCTTTGACCCACTTAGTGAATTTGTCGATGGCGACGAATAGGTGGGTGAAGCCTCCTGGTCTCAATGAACGGCCCATGATGTCCAGCCAAATTTCTGCATCGCGTAATGGCCAAGAGAGCGAATGGTTTGCAGAGCTTGGGCTGGTTTGCGAGTTTGCTCGGCGAAGAATTGGCATGCTTCGCACTCTTCACCACCGCAAGCATCCCGGAGGGCGAGGCTAATAAAAACCCTGGCGAACGCTTGTCGACTAAGCGTCCGACCGACATATGGCTCCCGTGATATGCCTCCATGGATATCGAGAGCAGGCGCCCTCTTCCCGAAAGGACGATGGCGGAGAATTCGCCGCTTCGCCAGATAGGTCCCCATCCACCAGGTGTAGCACCTCGCCTTTGTGCTATCCTTTCAGCAGGTTGCCATCGCTTGGGGCCTTCGTCTCAAGCAGAAGGTTAGATGGGATCCATCCATCGCCTTCCCGGCCAAGAGCGGCGATCACATGGTGATCGCTCGCACTGGGCTGGGCTTTTCTCAAAGTCAGATCGGGCGTCTCGCTGCTTCCTCGCAGAGAGCAGGGGCAATAACGGCGGGGCCATCCTCCCGGCGTAGAGCGGGGGTAATGACGGAAGGGTCATTCCTCGCTGAGCGAGTGTAACGACGACGCCGGAAGAGCCTTTTCAAACACCGACCGAGCAGAGGTTTCGAGGACGCGAAGTCAGGAAAGCTCGCCCGCCAGATGGTTATCGCGCCGAGGATATGAATATACCCCAATCTTCGGCGTGGCGCCCATTTTCTAATTCGCCAAGTAGGCGCCATGGTAGGATCGAGCATTGGAATTTTTCGCGCTTGGTTGATGACTAGCAGGAGTCGCTTTTAACTCGGAGGCGCCGGACGCTTAATGCCGAGGCAACGCGCAACTCGCTCTCATGGCCCTCGATTCGCAATATTATTGGTGTCCTTGAAGTCGAGGATGACCACATATTGGAGGATGTTACCAGTCGGAGAAACTAGGACCACTCCAGCCCCCGCGCCTTCGAGTCTGAAGGAACCATCGAAGAACAAGGTCCAAGGGGAAGGCGTGGGCACTTCTTCAGCTTTAGGAGTGGCGGGAGTCCACTCGGCAACGAACTCCGCTAGCTTCGCTCTAATGGCAAGCAGGTAGAATTTAAGACAGATTCCTCACTCTCCACCCACCATTTGGCAATGTGGCCCTCCGCTTCTGCCAGGAGGATTTCTCGAGAGGGTAGGCAAGTGACCACCGTAATTTCGCCCTGAAAGTAGTGTCACATTTCCTCGACGCCACCAGACGGCGACAACATCTTCTCAGGCTTGCGGGTACCTAGTCTCCGCTTCATGTAACACCTTGCTGATGTAATAGATCAAGCTTCGAATGCCTTCCCTCTCTCCACCAAGATCAAGGCCACCACCGCCGGGTAGCAAAGAATGTACAGGAGCAACGGCTCACTAGGCTGAGGGGCGACGAGCACTGGCGGGGAGGAGAGGTATTGCTTCAAGTCTTCAAACACTTGTTGAGCCTCCTCAGTCCATTCAAAATGGTTCGTTTTCTTTAGCAGCTTGAAAAGAGGCAGGCTCTTCTGTCCCAGCCGGGCGATAAATCGCCCGAGGGAGGCCAGGTGACTAGCCAGGCATTGCACCTGCTTGAGTCCAACAGGCGGCTTCATGTGCTCGATAGCCGCTATTTTGTCAGGATTGACCTCAATGCCCCGCCTGGACACGAGGAACCCTAATAGTTTCCCGGAGGGCACGCCAAACACACACTTCTTAGGGTTGAGCTTCAAACAATTCTTCCGAAGGTTGGCGAAAGTTTCCTCTAGGTCTCCAATCAGGTCTTCGCTCTTTTTCACTTTCACGACCAAATCGTCGACGCGACACCTCCGGTTTGCACCCTATCTGTGGATGGAAAGTGATATGCATGGCGCGCTGGTAAGTAGAACCAGTATTTTTTAACCCAAAAGCCATTCTGATATAACAATATACGCCCATGGGTGTTACAAAAGCAGTTTTATCTTCATCTTTCGCCACCATGCTAATCTGATGCTACCCGGAGTACGCATCCAGAAAGCATAGCAGCTCACATCCCACCGTAGAATCAACGATAAGGTCGATGCGCGGCAAGGGATAAGGGTCCTTCTGCAGCCTTGTTAAGGTCAGTGAAATCGACGCACATCTGCCACTTCCCGCTGATTTTTGACAAGCATGGTTGGCAAGCCACTCAGATGAGAGACTTCCGAACGATCCCTCGCGCAGCAGCTTTTCTACCTCCTCCCGAATGGCATCCTCGACGCCCGTGCCCGCACCGATTTTGGTGAATCGGCGCACTCGAGCGAGCGATAGGCCGATGCTCGATCACCTCCTCGGGACTCCAAATATATCGGACGGTTGCTGCTTAATACATCAGAATTAGATCGAGGAAGGTGACGAGCGCGTCTTCCTATTTGGCGCTGAGGCTAGCGCCAATGAAGACGGACTTCCGGTCCGCCCGCACTTAGGGAGACCATTTTACCTTACCAGCGAAGCCAGCGAGGCGCGGTCTCATACCGAGGTTCTCTGAAGGCGGCATCACCGGCTTCCCATAGGTGGCTCGCAAGTCTAGCGCTGCTTGTGGCAGCGCAAAGCCTCCGCCCCGCCCACCCAGGGATGGTTATGGGACCACGAGGTCCTCGCATCTTCACCACCATATAGCCATAGTGGGTTGTCGCCATAAACTTGGCCAAAGCCGGCTCGGCCAAGTATGGCATTAGACGGAGGTCAAATCACCGACCTCAAGTCCACTAATTCTGCATTTAATGTTGCTTTCTCCCCAAAGGTAATGGGAAGGCGCACCTGGCCCAGGGGGACCATGCTAGCCCCCGGGCCTACGCCATAAAAAGCCAAAGCAGGGCACATCTCCTGGTTCGGCACCTGGAGCGCCCAGAAAGCTTCAAAAGACAGGAGGTTGATGGAACTTCCTCCATCCATTAGCACCCGACCAAGCTTCACGTTCCCGATCGTAGGAGAAGCCACGATCGGAAGGTGACCTACGCCTGCGGTGCTCTCAGGGTGGTCAGCCCAACTGAGGGTGATCGGCTCCTCCGACCACTTTAGCATCCGACACGCCCCAGAGCTCGACGCCGTGGCGCACACCTCCCTCCTCAACCGCTTGTAGGAAGCATTGGAGGGATAGCTGGATGAGCCACCATGAATGTATGCCACAGCGCAGTCCAACCACTAGATCCCACCTGGCGGGCCCCTGTCAGCGTATTTCACCTAACAAGATTCCGCTAACAGGGTGTTTACTCCCTAGACGGAAATTATGGTTCTGAGAGGGCATCTTCGTCGCCGAAACCCTAATGTCTCTCAATGAGGATTCTCAAGGCCGCCAAAGTCGGTGGACATTAATGATTTACCCAGTTCAGCCCCGTGTGGGTAATAGCCCTACATCCCGCTAGTTCTTCGCTGAGAAAATGGGGAAACGCTATAAAGAGTGTTCTTTCTTTGCTCGCTTTCTATGCCTCTTGCTCTAGTCGATCGTTTACGCACTCTTCTTCATGCACCGTATGCCCTTATATAGACGGGCCACCCCGAGCAAAGTAGAAGGCGGCGTATACTTATCTACAACACATTAATTACACCCATCATTCCAAAGATCCACGCCGACTCCACGACTCATTTATTAAGCACGCCCGCGGGCCTTGTCCTTCAACCCCATTTAATGTCGAGAGAGGTTCGCCGGTCCGGGCCGACAGACGCCTCACGACGGGTTGGTGAGAGGTGCCAGAGGGATGAGCCGTCCGTGGTTTAACGCCGACCCTTCATAATTAATGGCCCTGACACGAGGTGCCAGGGGAGGGAGACTTCGAGGCGAAGCCTTCCCCTCATTCCTTTGGTTGCCTTTGTGGCCTGACAAGGGGGGCCCAAACACCCGCCCACTCGTCAGGCCGCCACGCGGGCTACTCGCCCGGTGAGCAGGGCATGATCGCCAGGCTGCTTGCCTGGGGCCACATGGGCTTCTCGCCCGGAGGGCAGGGCGTGCTCGCCAGACTGCTCGCTAGGGCGCCACGCAGGCCGCTCGCCCGACGAGTAGGGCGTGATCGCCAAGCTGCTCGCTAGGGGGCCACGTGGGCTTTCGCCCGAGGGGGGTGGTGTCGCCAAACCGCTCGCCAGTATGCCACGAAGTCAGCCGCCCGGCGAAAGGTGGCGTGATCGCCAGTTGCTTTCGCCAGGCCACGGGTTACCGGGCGTGCCACTTTCCGGCCTATTACTTTTACGGTGGAGAGGGTACCCTAGTACAAAGTACACCAACAGCAGTAGATGTCGACCCCACTTGTCCTTGTCTTATCTTTGAAAATCTAATCTGCCGTTGATTGGGAAATCATTCATCGACTTGGTCGCTAGACCATTGGCCATGTGTCATATCCTTGTGCCATATCTAATCTATCAGCCTATCTTTCTTTTGTTTGATTGTGTATCTATTTAGTCAACAAAAGTCAACTTTTTGCATTAGCTTAGTTCATCGTGAACTAACATATCTTTATGGACCCGGTCTATAGATCGAGAGCCCATATGTCATTGTTTGTCTAATCAAGATAACAGCTTCAAAGGAAATATTCTTTGGAATATTATTCTTTCTTTCACAGTTATCAGTCTTTTCTTTTCTGGTGTATTTTCCGAAAGCTCATCCTCTTTTGTCTAATCTTTGATCTAGTCCATTCAAGTTCCTAAATTCATCTAAGCCGTTGCGATCCAATATTATCCATTCTCAATTTGGAGTTTATTCGATTTATCTTTTGAGTTGGTTTGTATTGCTTCTTCTTTAATCGTTAGACGCGTTGTCCGGAAGTCGTTCTAAGGAGCTGAAGATCAAGGAAGTGAAGATTAAAGATCGAAGATCCAGAGTCAAAGATAGAGAGTAAAGAACAGTAAAAATCGCAAGGGCCAGGCAAGTTGTGCTTTGATCATTTTGCTCCTAAGTTTTGAAAATATATTTTGATTCAAACTATGCATGCTAATTTAATTAAAAATGGATTTAATTAATTTGGATGAATTAGTTAATCAACCTATTTGTTATTGCCACCTTGACTTTAATATTTGTATGCCATGATCCATTTGTTGCCCTAAGTGATAATATTAGTTGGATGTAATGATATGCCAACACGGGAGGATAGACCGTGGATAGTTGCTTAGCCTTGCATATACCATGAATAATCTTTTAAAATACAAAAGCAACATTGATTAAAGGAATAGTGAATGTATTTTGGTAAAAGGTGAAATGTTGTTGGTAATGATGTTGAAATGTGGAGACCTGTTTGGTTCTACATGAAGGTTGATTTACTAGCATGTGTTTCACTGTAAAACAACTTGGGGTGGGAAATGATTTAGACTGAGGCAAGTGGACCGAGGCTTTGTGCCAAAAGGGGGCCTGTGTGGCAAATGAGATGGCTGTGTGCCAAACTTTTGGGAAAAAGGAAGTCTTGCCTTAGTCAGTTAAGGACTTAACCTTGCAAGCCTTTGAACAGAGTCATTCATACAACCACAAGACTGGCATGGGACAGTCCTAGTTGAGTATGATTTCGAAATCTTAGCATATTGTAACATCCTAATTTTTGACTTTTCAATTATTAAATATTATTTTATTGCAATTTATGATTTTTGTGAATTTTTCGGATTTATTTGGATTTTCCGAGATTTATTTGAATTATTTTGAATTATTATATATTGCTTTTTGTTATGAAATAATTATAAAAAGAAAAGTTTAAAATAAAGTTTTGTCAAAAATATTTTATTTAAGTCCAGAATGTCTCAAAGTATTTTTGAGAATTTTCTTGGAATTTTTAGAGTATTTTTACTACCATAAATGAATTAGTTTATTTTCTCGAATTGTTTTAATTGGAAACCCCGGAAATTCCCGTGAATAAAGATCGTCCGGCCCAACCATCGTGCGGACCGCAGAGAATCGGGAGGTTAACGATCGTTGATCAAGATCCAACGGCTATTTTCACGCCAGACGATTAAGGAAACCCTAAACATTAGAGGCGTTGGATTCACATCGATGATCCTTATTAAAGCTTACCGATTCGAAACCCTAAGCCATCGGACCGCCGGATTAAGATCGGACGGCCGATAGTCATTGTCTCGAGAAGGACTCCTCGCCGCCTCCGAGTACAACTCGCCGCCACCGCTTTCTTCCGGATTTGCACGACGTCGGTATTTAAGGCCGGCGACCTTCCCGAGACTCACCTTGAGCCGCCGCGATCTTTTCCCTAAAGCGCCACCAAGAGTTAGCCGTGAGGGATTGCGAGCTCGCCGGAGTTGCCGAGAGTTTCGCCGCGTTTCCTCGCCGCCAGGAGATTCTTCCGCCGATTAAAGCTCGGATTCGGGGTCATCGAGTTGCACTGCATCGGATTCATTGCTTTGTTGTCGCCGGAGGTCATCGGATCGCCGAAGTCGTGGTCATCTTCCCCAAGTCCGGCCAATGCACCGCTGCCGCTCCATCATCGCCGCGAGGCGCCCACCGCTGGATCTTCATCGGCGCCCGAGATCGCCCACGCTGCCTTGTGCACAGTGAAGTACACGGGTAAGCCCTCACCGTTAAATTAAGATCGTAGGGTCATGGTTGGGCCACGTCATTTAAGTGCACAGTAAAACCCTTGGGTTAATCTTGATCGTCGGATTTAGATCTAAAGGTGGATAATTAGCCACGTTGCGGATTAAATAGGAAGCGTTAGATTGGTATCCAGTGGTTCATGTTAGGCCACGTGTCGTTCGTACAACCCAGGCGGGAAAAATTATATTTTTCTTTATAAAAATAATTCGGTTAATTCGGATTTTATGATTTTAGGGATTTTTCAGGAATTTAAAACTTCAATATGCTATAACTTTTTCATATGAACTCCAATTGAGGTGATTCAAATTCCTAAAAATTTGTAAAATTGAGATCTTTCTAATGGTGGCTTTTATTTGAATTTTTGAGTTCATTTTATCTTTGGTTTTGGTGTTTATTTGCTATTTCTTCTCGAATCGCATAGACGTTGAATTGTGCGAGGCTTTGGAAGAGGAATTTGCAACTCAGGAACAATCTTTAGACCAAGACCAGGAGCTTAAGCAAGGCAAGTTGTGCTTTGATCATGTTGCACCCATGTTTGCAAAATTGCTATTTTGATTTACCCTATTGCATGATATTTTATGAGTACAAATGATTTTAACTTAACTTTGGGATTAGTTAATGTACCCTTTTGAATTACACCCTACCTTGTTATTTGTATGCCATAATCCACTTGTCACCTTAGGTTGGTTCATTATAGTTGGTTAATATTGAAATCAACACGGATGGTTAGAACGGAATAGAAATGCTTAGCCATGCCACGTCATCACTTGTACATGAAATGTTGAGTATTAATTTTGACTAATTGAATATGGAACAATGATGTTAATTTGTGTGTCATGTGTGGTCACACAAAGAGATTGGGTTGTCGTGGCGGGGAGGTCACAACGATGTTGATTTGTGAGAAGCACGTGGTGCTTGGTAACCAATAGGGTGGTAATCACTTTATGATTTAAGCAAGTGGAAGGGCAAGTGTGCGGTGGTGGGCTCAGAGGAGCCGAGGGTATGTGTATGTCTTGCTTTAATCAATCCTAAGGACTTAACCTTGCGAGCCTTTGACCTGAGTCAATCATGCAACCACATGTTCATATGGGCAATTTTAGCCGACTAATTTGCAAAGTCTTAGCTTTAGTACTATCGTGGTGGAGTGAGACCCGTGGTGGTAACCATCCATGCTCGGGTGGCTCACATGGCGCAAGAGGGGGCCCTATTGTGGTGGTGTAACCTTCTGTTGAAACCTCGTGTAGTAATCGGGTTAAGATGATGCATTGTAAAGGCTTTATCTTGATTCTCTGTCGGCATACCAAAGGAAGTGTGCTAATGGCCAGGTACGAAGAGATTATCATGTCATGTGGGTAAAGTGCATAACCTCTACAGAGTGTACAAACTATTCGGATAGCTGTGCTCACGGTATTGGTACCAGTCCGAGCACGGACGAGTAGTTCTTTGCTTATTGCGCCACTTGTCTTTTCGGTTGTTATGTACTCTAACTTGCTTGATATGTCGTATTTCAATTTCGTTGTGTTCGCCTAGCTTGGAACGATCACTTCGAAGGCTTTTTGTCAATCTGATGGTCCGGTATACATATATTTACACAGACCGGATTATCCTGATTTGTAGTTCTATTGTAGCTGACGGCGAAAATTCTACGCATAGAGGATGATCCGGTATGTTATCCTAACCACTATCGGATCGTCCTGTGAGTTGAATCGGCTCCCCTGCTGAGGAGAGCACCTAGCTAGACAACATGTGTAGAGTTTTAGTCTCCCGGACAATCACTTACTGCTATGATTGCTATGATCACAAAGAATAAGGCTGCTATGGGTTTTTATGGTCCGAGGGTGGACCCTGTTAGTGCGGCAGAGACAACTCCCGAAGACCCCCAAGCCTATGACCCATAGCCTGCAACTACGACATCACCTCTAGCCCATCAGTCCGATGGTGACGAGAGTAGACCATTTCAATATCATGACCTCCACGATGTCAGCCGGGCGATTTTGTTGCAAAGCGAGGTCGATCCAACTCGGCTCCGATCTTTTGGTACCCGTCGAGTACCCGACGAGTAGTTATTTGCTTATTGGGCCACTTGTCTTTTGGTTGTTATGTACTCTAACTTGCTTGATATGTCGATTTCGATTTCACTGTGTTCGCCTAGCTTTGAACGATCACTTTAAAGGCTTTTTGTCGGTCCGATGGTCCGGTATACATATATTTTCACGGACCAGATCATCCTGATTTGTAGTTCTATTGTTGCTGACGGCAAAAGTTCTACACATAGAGGATGATCCGGTATGTTATCCTAACCACTGCCGGATCATCCTGTGGGTTGAATCGGCTCCCCTACTGAGGAGAGCACCTGTAGAGCTTTGGTCTCCCGTCCAATCACTTACTGTTGTGATTGCTACGATCACAGAGAATAAGGCTGCTATGGGTTTTTAGGATCCGAGGGTGGACCCTGTTAGTGGTCTTAGCTCTTGTCGGATCTTCATGTAAGGATGAGTTATCTGAATGTTGCGCCACTCGTAGTTGTTCCTTTCGGTGTAATTGATCAATCCATGTGAAATGTAGCAGTCCCGCGAACGATGTGAACATTTAGGACCGTGCGGGTAATTAATTACTTCAACACTAAATCCATACCATTCGACTTCTAACGGTATGGCCATTTTACGCTGCACTCTTTTCGCCAGGAGTTCGTGCACGCAAGTTCTTGTATGGACATTTTACATAGACAGGATAATCCGGTACTTGCACTTCTTGTGTGGATGACCACAAAAGTTCTACCTACCGGACGATCCGGTTATGCTAGACGCGTGCGTCCTTTCGCCTCCCGGTGGTTATATTAACCACCGGGGGAGTGGTGGTTTCTGCACAGCCGCCGCGCGGTTCACAAATTCCCCCGTGCGATTCTCCCGTTTTCTCTCCCTCCCCACAAGCAACCATGTCGTCGTCCCCGTCCTCATCCTCCTCGGCAATCTCTGCGGAGACTGAGCCCGCCAGGAAGCGGGCTCGACTCCGGTCGCCATCGCCCCCTTCATCTGCATCCGTCAACTGGGACCCCCAGTTACGGGCAGCACCCGAGGAGGAGGAACTCCCACTACCCCGGGTGGAGGAGGCCATCTGCGGAGGCAGCGGCGCCTTCTACATCAACGGCAGCAGGGGCCGCATCGGCGATGGCGACCAGGAGGAGAAGCCGGAGGAGCCGGGCGACGACGACGACGACGAGGAGGAGGAGGAGGAGGAGGGGAACGGAGCAATCGGGTGGGGGAGCGAGGACGACAACGTCAGCGGCTCCAACTCCGGCGACTACATGCCGGTCCTCCAACGGGGGTACACCTCCTCCTCCAGCTCCTCCACCAAGATCCAATTCTCAACGGAGGAGGAGGAGGACGATGACTTCTGGATGTAGATAGCTAGCGTAGGTCAGCTAGGTGTCTAGTTGGCGCCAATGTAGTACTGGTGCCACTTTTGGAATGTAGTTAGTGATGGGAAAATGTCAGTGAATAGTTCATTTTGTTATATATCTGCTTTTGGAATCACTAATTAATCTATCTGCTTTTAAGAAGTTAATGTTATCTGCATTGCATTGTTTGCATGGTATAGCGGTCGCGGCGTCTCCCCAAACTACGCTGGTGTTCTACAGTCCCGGAGACCCCCATGCCCTTCACCCCTAGAGCCTGCTCATGCGACCTCACGTGCCCCTAGCTTCTCAGTCCCATGTTGATTTTAGTGGAGTTCGAGCAAAGCAAGATAACTTCTCGGTCCCCTAGCTTCACCGGCCCCTGCTCCTGCGCACTCTTTCACACGTGGAGTTCGCGCAAAGAGAGATCTATAACTTTGAAGGCATTTTGTCGGACCGATGGTCCGATATGCGCATATTTATTAATAACGTATCATCTTGTCGTAGTAGTTCTGTTGTGGATGACGACAAAAGTTCTACACAGCTAGGATGATCCGATAAGGTTTTCTAAACTAGGGACGGACCTTCCGGTCTGTGGAATCGTCTTGCACATTGAGGAGAGCACCCAGTAAATATATATATATATATATATATAACTACGTACTGTTGGCGGTCTCCCCAAACTACTGGTGTTGTCAAATATAGCGCAAGCGGATCATCCTGTCGATGTACTTTTGGGAGAGGCCCGCTTTGATCATCGACGCCATCAAGAAATCGTTGGGACCACCTGTGGAAATCTTGTGCACTGCCTGTGGAAATTCCTAGCCCTTAAAATCACTAGGTGGGAGATCGAGTGCTCCCCCCGTCCAAAGCGGCAAAGCCAAATTTCCCCCGACGACACCTCCACACCGCCACCCTGAGTGACATCCCCTCGGGCTCGAGCCTCCAACAACCGTTCCGCCGTGCTTGGTGACCTCTCCGCGGGCTCGCGCCTCCGACCATCTTGTCCGACGCGTCTCGGCGACCGCTCATTGCGGTGCTCGGTCTGGGCTCAAGGCTCGCGCCTACTGATCGTTCCATCAAGACTGCCGGTGGGCAGCTTAACCCTCATCAACGCTAACACCTCCACGCCGCCTAGCTCTTGACCTCTCTGCGGCCTCGCCTCCGATTTAACTAACTTATCAACTCCACCAACAAAGATTATAGGAATCCCTAATGAACATTCTCCCTGTAATAGTACAAGCTCCCATTAATGATGTATTTTGGTTCAGGCATTTGCTTATATAATCTCACTAAAGAGGTTTCTTGTTTCTTAATTATTTCCTTCGAATCAACCATCGACATTTCTTGTTTCCTTCGATGTAGAAAGCATTCCCCTCATCTGTAGAAATCGAATGTCAACGATTGATTCGGATAGGAGGCAGGCCGTCACAACGCGCCTCATCTTCTTCAGCGATGTTGTTGGTTGCAAAGAAAAACAAAGAAGTAGATTGCAATCAACGGAGTACCACCAAGTCAAAGAGGAGTGCCAAGTCCCCTGCATGCACTATGCCTTCACTAGAGACTTATGAGCATGACAAGCCATTTCTCCCCATGGAGCAGATCAACAAAGGACCATGGGAGTTGAAGAGACTCTATGACTGGTACTAGAGGGCATCTCGTCTTGGGGTAAAGGGCATTCAAGTTGCCGTCTCTCCAGATGTCTACAAACACAAGGATACTCGCTACGTCTATATCGATTTTGGTGACTTACAACAAATGTTCCATTTTGGAAAACTCGACATCAACTTGATCAGCGTGTGGTGCCTGTAAGTTGGCCATCGACCTACCCCTACATAGTTCATCTTCCTCTTGCAGTAGCAAGTGCCGATATAACAAATTATGACAGCATATCATTATATTGCATTCAGATAGCATAATAAAGAAAACCCCAAATGTATAGCAGTTGAGTGCCAAGTGCCAAGTTGAGTTCCTCTTTATAGTAAAGGCTTGTTAGATCATTCAAAAATTGGCAGAATCCATTTAATTTTCACTAAATCATAAGTTGGCCGATTTTAGTGGTTTTTTCTTACGGTAGATGAACACTCAAACTATGTATAGGTTAACTTTTAAATAAAGTTAACTTCTGCCAAATTTGTTGATTTTCTTAATTTTTTTAAAATTTTCTCTAGCAACTTCATCTCAATTGAGATTGTTAGAGTAGTAGTCACAGGATAGAGAAATTTCAGACGACATGAAAGAATTGTATCACAGATCATTATTAGCTACACATGCATGATCACGAAAAGAGTTTCATTAAGTTCTGAAATCACCAATCATATACTTTATGTACGTCATCCAGGTGTAGCTTGATGGAATCACCAATCTAGGTGTAGCCATTGGCAATGACTTTCTCTGATAACATCACATCCCTGGTGTCTCTTTTCATTTCCATGGGGCATGGGTAGACCTAATACCCTATATCGCCATATTTGTGACAGAATTTCGACACGTTTTCCACCGCCAAGGAGTTATGGTCTTGATAAGAACAGCATCTGGAATGCTAACGGTTGAAGTAGATGTTCGGTGTCTTTTCGCAACGATTAGTATAATGCCCTTAACATGACAGTTGAAACATTGAATGTTTGCCTTTGAAATCTTGTTACGCTGAGATTGACCAATCTTGTTGTGAAATCCTGCATCACCGGGTTGTACCGGTGTTCCCGGGTCTTGATCAAGGTTGCTTCTTGCGGTCCGCCGAGTTGAGATCGGTTCACACAAAGTCTAGAGCTATCGGCAACATATTGTTCTTGACATACTACCTTCCTTTTTCGAATCCAGATGACTACAGCTTGTCTTCCAAGGAGAGTGTTTTGCCTTTGATGATTGAGAAATATTTGCTACTTGGTGCAACTTATGAGGTACTTCCACTCTAACTTCGATGTTTGGGCGCTTGTAGGTGCCAAGAAATTTTGTTTCTCCAAGGAAAATTGTTTCACAAAATGCCCTTCCTTGCCACAAAGGTTGCAAACTTTGTACTGGATCTCCTTCTTTCGGGAGCACTTGCCGAATCGGTGTCCAATTCTGTCACAGTTATGACAATGGTTATCTTGTTTTGCTTTACACTTTTGAGGACAACTGTAAGTAAAATGTCCTTTTTCACCACATTTGTAGCAGATGACATATTTCCATGAGTGATGGTTTATGGGAGGGGTATTGCTAATGCCATCATCACCACATAATACTTCTGGAGGCTTGGTCTTCTGTAACTCATCAGTAGAACACTGCTGAGGAGTTGTAGAAGCTTTATTGTTCACTAGTTGTATCATCAGTTGCATGAGCTGAGTCTGAGTCACAAGAAACTGATTCATACTCTGAAGAAATGCTATTGACACATCGGAGGATTGCTGGTTGAGCTCGGCAGTAGCACTGACATTGACATTCGGAACTTCACTAGTGTTGGCATTGATGTTGACCATTGCATTGGGATTTGATGCCTTAGCTTTTTTGTTGTGGTTAGTATTGCGATTCTTCACCATCTGCTGACAGAACTGGCTTCAAGACGAGGGGAAAAAGTATAGACGAGAGAAACAGGGGAGGTTCTAACAACACCCAAAAACCAATTGCCCAGACAAAAGGCAGCACAAAAACGAAAGACGGTTTTGAAAACAACACAAGGCAACTCGTCTACTCGATTAAACTACTCACTTAACCGGATAAGGCGGCTCAAATCCGTAATGAACCTTGACCAACTTATCCTATAGGGTTAGTCTCGAGACCAAACTTGCTTCTTTGGTCTTCATCGAACAAAGGTCGGATCCTCACCATGAAGACGTAACAACTTCACTAGCAACTTTGTCAATCGCTCCTCATTTTGAGACAATAGGTCTTGACGTGGAGAAGGGAACTCGATATACCTAATATAGAAGTTATAGGGCAAAGGAGATCCAATTTACATTCCAAAAGATGAAAGAACAGTAGATACGATGAAGATGGAGTAGATAAGAAACAACTTCAATGATAAAGATGACAATAGATAGGAGAGAAAAGGCAAGATTAGCACATTATTTTTATTTTTATTTTGTAACATAGATTTTGAAGCTTCCTAAAAAATGACCATTCTAGCTAGGGACACGTCCTACGGTCGATATGGCTCTGATACCACCTCTGTGAGACCCCAGATCGATGATCCGGAATCTCCTGTGTATTATTGTACTAGTCCTAGATCAAAGCTAGTACACAGTCGAAACAGTGGTAAATCAATGACCATATCAGGATTTTATATTGAAGTAATAAATAACATCAAATAAGAACAATAACCTTATGGTCGAGGTTTACCAAAATCGCCTTAACAGGCTGAATAACTTGAATAACTGCAGTGGAAGACAAAAACTCCAAGTGATGACTCAACCATATGCCCATAGGCATTCGAGTGGGGAGCGCATCCTAGTCCAGGTGATCTCCTTCGATAGCTTCAACCTTCTGAGAGATGATTTGAGTGTAGCATGTGAGTACATAAAGTACTCCGCAAGTCTTGGTAAAAATGCATGATGAAGGCTATATCAAAGAAGGCTTATTATGGTTCTTTTGCATAAAGCCAAGTTTCATCAAACCATACATAATAATAATTTTCACAATGCACATTTTAACAAATATTTTAACCATTGAATATATATATTATTCTAGCAAAGGTTCTAGCAACCAATCACTAGTATACTGTGCTCTATCCGCCACATTTCAAAAAGATCGTGGTTCAATCGACCCATTGGCTCTTTCCGCTAAAGATTACAAAACAAAGTTCAACTACTCGACCTGCTCTAGCCGCCAGAGGCACATCCGAGAGTTCTAACCACTCCCTAATCCCAAAGTTCATTTTTGAAAACAAAACCAAAAGACTACCAATATGCAAAGCATTCTTTGCCCGCCTTGATCAGAGGCACAATTTATTCAAATAGTTTTAACTCGCAGAGGTGTACACTTTACCCACAAGACATGATATTCTCTTGATGCCAAGCTATTAACACACTTCCTTAGGTGTGCCGGCAGAGATATCATGACAAGGCCTTTACAATGTATACGCCTAACCCGACTCACCCGCTGAGGTTTCACCGCTATTAGGGTTCCATCTCGCCAAAGATAGAAGCCCCTCTTGCACTGCAGGGAAAATACGACTTGCCTCCATCTGCACCCACATTCCACCATCCGTGAGACTAAGTTAGGTTTCTACAAATTATTCACCAGTCGAGCCCATTTGACATGTGGTTGTACTGTTGTGCTAAGAATGGACAATCATAAGAGTCGGTCCTTAATTTGACTAGGGCGCTTCCACAAACCAAGACCAAGGCTCATGCTCGCACCCGCCCAACAAACCATTCCGCCTAATCTAAACCATTTTCTTTTATATTTTTATTTTACAAACAAACGGCAATACCTTTTGCCTATATTTTTCCAACACAAGTTTGTAAGGGTTTATAAAGAATCCCCACCCATAGGTGTATACTGACCGTTTGCAAGCATAAGCATTTCTACCGAACTACTCTATTCCACCAATAGTTATTTAATAAACTTCAATTCTCGTTGATAAAAATTATTATAATCAATTATGTAATCTCCTAAAATCATGAAGTCACCAAGATCTCACATTATTATCATGGCACTTGCATAATCCAACCCAATATGATATTCCAACAAGTGAAGTCTATATCAAGAGTAATCATGACTCCAAAATCATATTAAGCTACAATTATCACTAAATATGAAATATCTTCCTAGAACTATAAATTACATTATTGATTTATCCATCATTCTTGTATTGATCAATCTTATCATCCACTTAATCCACGAAAAATACTTCACAATATCATTCACTAAATCCACCAAGTATGATTCACAACATCATCTACATTAATTTACCGAGAATACTTCACATAATCATCTATTAAACCACCAAGAATACTTGTTAAATTCACTGAGTATGATTCTCAACATTATCTATTTAATCCATAAGTATGATTCTCACAATTATCTATTAAGTGCACCGAGAATGCTTCATAATATTATTTGCTAAACCACCCAAATATTACTCTCAAAATCATCTACTTTAATCCATTGGCAATGGTAGTTCCTATGATCATAACCAATTAATCTTAACCAATCACGCATATTCCATATTAATCAACCAATTCACATATGATTATCACCACCCATATTTCAACTAGTAATTATTTTCTTAATCAGCTCCTTAATAATAACTTCCCACAAATATTAACAATCCAACTTCACAATATTTCAATCATCAACATTCCTAGATCACTATAATAATTATTAATCCCCATCAACACTAATATCCATGTAATCTCCAATAAATACTGGGTTCTAGCTCCAATTTCCATTCTAATCAAAGATTATTTAATCAAGAATAATTACTATGGTGGAATACTTGTTCTAAGGCGACAAAGGTTCATGGATACAATATCAAGGAGGTATAAATAACAGGTATAGCTAACAATATAACGTTAACATCATTCTTTTATGTAAATAGCAATGCATGTTTTAAGAAGCAGTTACAAAAGCATTTACAAAACTGGGTACAAAATGCGTCAAGGAAGACTTGCCTTCGTAGCGGGACATCGGTCTGGAAATGGAGATCGTCCTTGGTGGCGACGGCAACGTCTTCGGCTACGCGCAAAACGGAGCGACACAAAAGAATAAAATAAATTCTAAAAGCACTAAAAATTATAATAAAAATACTGGCAGATAGAGGATGATTTTAGATGAATTTAGCAATTGGAATGACTTGATTCGGAGTTACGACGGAGGAGAAACAATTGTTTGAATGCTGTCGGATTGGAAAAATGAAAAATGGGAATATTCCTTTGGCATCTTTTCTTTTTCTCCAATTTCTGATTTTCCTATCTCACTTACAGCCGGGCCCCACTTGCCATTGTCTATAGCCTTCTTCTCAAAGTGTCTGTATAGAGGAAGCCATGGATGGAGTAGCGCCGAATGGGGAAAGGCTCACTAGCCAGAGGAGAAGGCTCGCCGGACAAATGGAAGGGCGCGTGGAGGTGGTTAAGCGGTGGCGGGTTTTGAGGAAGGGCGGCGCTTGAAGGCTGCGCGGCAGCAAAGAATTCACATGAAAGCAAAGATGCAAGGCGCATGGCGGCAGTGGAGGCGACGGCCGAGGGCTACGTGAGTGCGGCGGGCAAGGCGGGCGAGGTAGCAAGACGTCATGCACTGCGGTGCAGAGCCGACATTAAGACGACGGTGACAAGCGCCAACTAAAAAAACAAGCCAAGGCACGACGGCCAATCCAAGACAAAACTCAAAATTTCGCGAAACGAAACAGAGCATCGCGAGAGAATGACAAGGTGATTCTACGGCTAAAAGGAATTGCACTAGTAGTCACCGGATTGGAAGGAATCGACGATTTAGCGAGTGATGACCGATTTATAAATAAACTCAAATTGGGTCAAACGCAACGAAAATCAAACCGATTGAATGGTTATGATCACGGAGGCAAATGGCACAAAGTGACGTGGTTGGTTTACCCGAAACTCACCGAGCAAAAGATGGTTTCACGGTGTCTTTCAAAATGCTTAGCAAGCGCCGTTTTCTCAAGTTTTGGAAAGGGAAATGGCACTGAACCAATGGGGAAAGGTGAGCACGAGATAGAGGACATCGAGACGCAACTTTTGAGTACTCGCACGTCCGGTAAGGTGAAGAAACGGAAGAGTTATGGCTAAAACAAGAAACGGCAAAGAATTAATTGCAGCGACCGTTTCATTTGATTTCAGAGGGGGTAATTATAGGAGAATTGAAGTCCTTGATGACACGGTCATTTTGCAATAGACCTCACTTGATTTCGTTGAGAATTGCAAAAGATATTAGCATTTGAAGATTGGCTTGCAAATGGGGCTGGACATGAACAGTGCTGGCCGGAGGTTGAAGACGATAAACCGTATCTGCCACGTGTCGCTTTCTCATTGGTCGGAAGAAATGGAGGGACAAAAGCGCGAGGAATAAAATAGCAAAAATGATCTAAAAATCTTGGAAAAATTCCTAAAAATACTAGAGATTATTTGGAACCCAATAAAATTAGTTTCACTAAATTTTGAATGAATTCTCGAATTTAGATTATTCTGGAACGAATAAAATGGATTTGAATAAAGCGCGAGAGATAAAATACCAGAGAGATTCTATAAATCTTGGAAAAATTCCCAAAATCATTATAGAATGTTTGAAACCTAATACAATAGGTTTTGATATTTTTGGAGCATTTTGGAACTCGGGTGACATTTCGAATAAGGATCGAATTGGGAATTTCGACTTTTGCGGGGCGGTAAAGGATCGAACTTCAATTTCAGATGGATAAGGATGCCAGGTTAAATATAACACCGATGAAAAACTAAAATTTTAAATTAATTAATTTTAAATTAGCCTTTAGCGGAAACCCGAAATTGGGGATGTTACACATAACTTCTCTTTCTTCGAAGACAAAGACTTCTCCGCAACTGGTGATGTTTTGTTATAACAAGGGTGAGTACACAACTGTACTCAACAAGTCATGCACAGAATGCAGTTCTATTACTACATGCATGGCTTGTTCCAAAGGAATGGTCGAATGGTTCTTTTGCAATAAAGCAAAGATTCACAAATAATCATAGTAGATAAAAAGCAAAGAAACAAATAATACCCATAATAAATTTCATAATCATTCTCAAGTAAAGCATTTCTCATCCTTAACCAATTTCCATATCACATTGTCCACATTCCCAACCTCATTTTTATCAAAATCTAACCCTTGACTGTAATGCCCGAGCAATGTTCAATACCGTGAACACGGCTATTCAATAGTTTTTACACTCGCAGAGGTTATACACTTTACCCACACGATATAATCAACTCATCACGTCACCGTGAATCACCATACAAGAGTATGCGAATGAGCGATCATAACAAAGCCTTCCAAACTTCCATCCTCGCATGCGCATTCTCCCGATATAGTTCCCATCGCTCTCTCTCGCCCAGAGCAGTATATAGAATAACGATACCGCTGAAGAGATGTAAGACCGCAATGGTAAACACTACACCCTTCTTCCCACATCCACATACCAAAATCCACCTGAGGTCTCACATGCTATGATTTTGGAGTCATACTCAACTAGGTCTGTCACATACCAGCCATGTGGTTTTATGAAAAACTCATATCAAAGGCTTGCAAGGTTAAGTCCTTAGAGTGACCAAGGCAAAACTTCCTTTTCCCCAAAATTTTGGTTCACAACCACCTCATTTGCCTCATAGGCTCTTTCTGACACAGCCTCGGTCCACTTGCCCCAGTCTAAAACATTTTACCACCCCAATTGATTATTGTGCAACACAATACCAACAACAACTCAACATCCATGTTGAACCACACTGGTTCCACATATCAACATCATCGTGTGGCAACACGTCACACCATTTCACAAACACATTTCATAATCCATTAATCAGTATTATCCTTTTATTTTCAAAAGACATGAGTTTCGTGGCATGGCTAAGCAATTATACACGGTCTAACCAACCCACGTTGGCAAGTAATAACAACCAACTAATAATCAACCATCTTAGGGTGACAAATGAATTATGGCATACAAATAATCATGGCAAGGTGATATTAGCAATTGGATTGAATAACTAATCCCAAATTAATTTAAATCATTTTAATCTTGAACTAGCATGCAATAATTTGAATCAAAGTAAATTTGTAAAACTGGGAGCAATATGATCAAAGCACAACTTGCCTGGCCCTTGCAATTTTTTTATTATTCTTTACTCTTTATCTTCAATCCTTGATCCTCGATCTTCAATCTCCGCTTGCTTGCTTCTCAGCTCCTTCGAGCGATTTCCAGCAACGCGTCTAACGATAAACAAGCACAAATGCAACAAAACTCAACAAGCAAATCAAGTAAACCCAAATTAAAAACGAATAGCATTGGGCACAATGGCTTAGATGAAATTAGGAACTTGAATGGATTAGGCCTGATTAGACAAAGAGAACGGCTTTGGAAAATACAATCAAGAGAAAGATTAATAATCGAAGAGAAGGAATAATATTCAAGAATATTTCCTTTGAAGCTGTTATCTTGATTAGACAGACAATGACATATGGGCTCTCGATCTATAGACCGGGTCCATAAAGATATGTTAGTTCACGATGAACTGAGCTAATGCTCGAGATTGACTTTCGTTGACTAAGTAGATACACAATCAAACAAAAGAAAGATAAGCTGATAGATTAGATATGGCACAAGGATATGACACATGGTCAATGGTCTAGCGACCAAGTCCACGAATGAATTCTGGGTTAATGGCAGATTAGATTTTCAGGGATAAGACAAGGACGGATGGGATCGACATCCACTACGGTTCGATCCGGAGGTTAGTCTTACATCGAGGACGGGACTCGACGACGACGAGGCGGTGATGACAAGAATACGAGGCTGAACTCAACGTGATGGGCTAGATCACAAAAAGGCGATAGAAAAGGTAAGGACATCACATTAGGGCTTCCACTTGCATGCACCTATGCGATGACAGCGATACGATGAGAGCAAAGCGTTAACAGTGGAGCGTTAACGATGAAACGTTAACGGTGGAACGTTAATGATGAAGGTGAAGCGTTAACAGAACACTTATGAGATTACAAGGTGACGACCATTGGTTGAAAGATAGGGCAGCGAGGTCATGACATGGCTCATGTTTGATTTGCGATCTGTGGGGTACACATGTCGTGACGCAACGACAAATTGGACCAAAGATTAAGTCCGGGTTTGAGCGAAACGATCCAAGGATGGATACACTTGGCATAGGGTAGGATGGTAGGGTTGGCTCTACGATTAGAGGTTACCAAGGATGGCGAACCGCGAAACGAGCACCGATACAAAGGACTAGGCCAAAAGACGACGGGTAGATTCTAGAACATGGCTTTGACGGCAACCGGAGATCAAATGAACTTCACCGATAGGCAAAACAGTGAATGACAACCCACCCGACAGACAACACTACCGGTTTAACTAAATTGGGTGGCGGCAAAAGACGCAAGCGCGGCGGCAAAAGGCGCGCCGCATTTAATAAAAAAATCGGTAGATGCAACAGCAAAAGGGAAGTGTCCATCGCGTAGAACGCGATGAGACAAACTCAACAGTATAGGCGGATTTGGCGGCAATCCACCGGATTGATCACAAACTGCCGATGAACGGCTTCCGGAGCTAATTGATCAAACGATCATAACTATTAAGGTACTGCATAAAACCTAACCAAATTTTAAAAGAGCTATCTGGGATCATTTGGCAAAATATGACGCGAACGGATCTGAGCTTTACCTTCTGGATCAACGGGGAACGCGTGATGAAGTTTTCTGCCGTTGGAACGCAGTCTGATCGGGGAAGATTGATTTTTTCTGCATAAATCCCGCAGGCAAAACTTTGAGTTAGGATGAGAACCATGTAGAGGACATCAATAGGAGTCTACAGTAAAAATTTCATAGTCAAACTCACAAAAACAAAGGAGAACGGATAGAAACAAGATTTGAGATTGGAACGGCCATAACTTTTGATTCCACGGATGAAATTGCATAAAATTTGGAGGGGAGACAGATGGTACTATGGGGCATGAGGTGACATAGTTGGATCTCAGACAAACTCACCCAGCCGGCGAGGAACGCGATGCCAAAACCGGTCGATGAGAGGGGCGCCCGGGAGAGCTCATCGAGGTTGTAGGAGAAAAGGGTCGCCGACGGTGCTCTGTTTGGAATCTTCTAAAACTATTACACAGGGGTGTTGCAACCATCATGGGGGTGCTCCACAAAACATTTGAGAATGAACGGAGTTCGGGAGCGCCCGGTAGAACTCGCCGAAGTTCTCACCGGAGTTGGGAAAGAAAGCTTGCCGAGGGAGCTCAGTTGCGATTCTGATGCTGATCTATGAGTATGATGTAGGGAATGAGGAGAGGCATCTAGGGTTTAATTCTCAGCTACAAAGGAGCAATGGATCAACAGGAAAAGCTCGCCGGAGTTGGGAAAGAAATCGGTGACCGGAGTTGCTCCGATAGGCATTTGCAAAATCTGATTTTACTGGAGGTAGAGGACAGCAAGAGGAAGTTCTGGTAAAAATTTCAGATCAAAAGAAGAACGGGAGTGACCAGGAGAGCTCACTGAAGTTTTCGCCGGAGTTAAAAAGAATGGCTTACGCAGGGAGATCCAGAACTTGGATGGGGAAAATTCTAATTGGGTTGTAAAGAGAACGCATGTAGGAAGCTGTGGTTCAATTTATAAGACGATCGGACTAGCGGATCATCAGAAAAAACTCACCGGAGTTATGACTGAAAACTGTCGGAGTTACTGTAGCCGTTACTGTTTATTTAATCCGAATTACTAAATATCACCAATAAAATCGAAATAAATATCAAACGACCGTTCACAAATCCGAGAAAAATCTGGAACATGACCCACAGCCTTAGTAACACAAATAAAATATTATTACATAAAATAATAATTTTATTCGTGTACAGTAAATACTTTTATATTGTTTTTAATATTTTTAATTTGAAAATACTAAAACATCCCCAAAATTCTAAGAAAATTTAGGAGTTTGATTAGAACATTTTGAGATCAACTAAAATATTTTTGTACCACCAAATATTTTATTTTTATATCAACATATATTTTTATTTTGTTAAATCTTTCTAGGAAAGGCTTTAGAAAATATATTATTTGATAAATGTAGGAAATTTCGCAGAAATTCCCTTTAGGTTTATTTATATTAAATAAGATAGTTTTAGCAAAACCAAATCTTTTATTTTGTCTCCAAACTATATTTTTAATTAATGAGACTTTTGGAAAGGTTTTGAAATCAGATTTTAACAAATAATGGGAAAATTCACCAAGTTCCTTGTGACATATTTTTTTAAAATTAATTCCAACTTAAATAGAGTTTTTATTTTTTTTAAGGAAAAAGTTTTAAGTTTTTCTAAAAATAGGCAAAAGTCCTTTTCTTTTGAACTCTAGAGAAATCCAGAAAATAAAGAGGAGACAAATAAACTTGAGACAACCAATAAAAATAATAATTTAAAATATATTTTTTATCCTATTTTTGAAATAAAATTTTGGGATGTTACATTTCATCAAGCTCCACCTAATGATCTACAAAAAGTGTATGATTTGTGACTTCAGAACTTGATGAAACTCTTTTCGTGATCATCCATGTGGATCTTCCATGTCGTCTGAAATTTCTCCATCCTATGACAACTAATCTAACAATCTTAATTGAGATGAAGTTGCTAGAGAAAATTTATAGAACTAGGCACTCGCTTTCAAACGTCAACAAGACAAATTCTGATCATAATGGTATACAGTAATATATGTCGGAAAGATCTTTAAAACTTTACTAATTCACCAGCATTACAGGTAATTAACGATGTATATAGCAAATACGGCATATATACTAAGCGACTCCAAATGTCATTTGTTAGGAAACGAAAACATCTTTTTCAACAGATAACGACGAAGTTAACTTTATCTAAAAGTACATCAATACGTAGCTTGAGTGTTCACTTATCAAAGGAAAAACCACTAACATCGGCTAACGTAGGATTTAGTGAAAATTATATGGATTCTAGCAATTTATGGATGATCTATATAACAAGCCTTTACTATAAAGAGAAACTCTTCAGCCTTAAGAATGCCTCTCACCTCCCATGGCACTTGGCACTCAACTTCTATATATTTTCAGCATGCAAAGTTGGAACAGCTAATATTTGCCAAAATGTCATGTTTCCCAACATTCAGCATATAAAGTGGCGTATTGACCATTGTCTTGTGTGTAGAATGCAATATAACGATGATAAAAAGATGGAAAAACGTGTCGGGTTCCTTGACCCCACACAGATTAGCCAACCGAACTTAAGAGCTGCACTCAATGACAAGGAGTTGAAGGATAAGGGGATGATGGAAACGGAGATAGAAGAAAGGCAACAGACCCTGACCTGAGAACGCCAAATAGAGGTGGGGCTATACTTATTAAAAGCAATGCTCCAGATGCAAGACAAGGACGTCAGAATGGCTCCCTACAATTTTAAGTAATCTTCTCATTCGTCAATCATTGCTAAAAGTTTAGTTCACACCATGATTACTCGTGAAACTTACATAAGTTTTCATTGCAGCGGTCACTTCATTTGTTTCATGCTGTACCCGAAGCAGAGTAGATATATGGTCCATGAGTCATCCAGAACCCCACCGGAATCTTACGATGAATTCACCTGCGTCTTAAATACGTAAGAAAAATACATACACAAACATATATAACATAATTTGTTTTATGATATGATAGTTACTTGTTGTTGTTGACATTCGAGTAGGGCTTTCAAGCATTACGCAAGCAAAAAAGGGGGGCAACATGATCCTGCGAAGGGGTCAAATAAGATGCTTTGCTATGTCCACCTATGGGTAAGAAGACACTTGTAATGCTTCAACATAATTGCACTAGTAAGGAAGGGTATTACCAACTGTACTAATTCCATACATTATTATTTGATTTGAAGTGCCACAAGCAACCTCTAGGCAGTGTTCTTTGTGGATACTATGTCAGCTAGTTCCTTAGGATCAACGGGAGGTACAGAAGCAGCCCCCATGACGTAAGCCTATACAAATTGGTGATTTAAGATTATTTATTGTCTGATTCTCGATTTCACTATTGTTTAACCTCTTTATTGCCTACTTTATTATTGCAGGTGAAGATTGAAAAGACCACTTTGGCACTCACTGATCATGACCTTCGCAATGTGCAAAAGGACATGTGTCAGTTCATTTGTCGTGAAGTCATCCATGAGAGAGGTAGTTTCTTTTACGGGGGTGGTAAAGTGGCGAAGCATCCTAGACTTTGTAATTGGGAGACGAGGATAGACGGGCCATGAACACTGATGTAGATTAAAAGTCCCCAAGTGGAACATTTGATACTTTCATGTAAAAATTTGTAATGAAACTGTGGAGTATATGGATCACAGGTATCTGCAAAGCAGGCCTGCAAGGCCCAACTGAATAAGGCCGGGTCAAGCCGATTGCATGGAAACGACAACTACCAGGGGTGCGCTAGACATACGAAACAAGGAAGCCCTGAAGATAGCAACTGATCCAGATTAGGTAGGATACAATCGTAAACGGATATGTACATAAGATATGATCCCTACTCTGTATTCGATCAGGACACTCCTATGTAACCCGCACCTCTCTGCTATATAAAGGGGGGTGGGGGATCATCAGATCATCTCATTAGCAAATAAGCTAGCCACATATAATTCCAGAGCATAGGACTAGGGTGTTATCTCCTCCGTGAGAGCCCGAACCTGTATAATTGTAGCGTCTTGTGCTACCATTGAGTTTGGATCCGACGCCTAGCCCCGTTTTCATTATTGCCGACAACAAACGTCGACAGTTGGCGCGCTAGGTAGGGGGTGCGTTAAGATCAATCTCAGCAAACTCGATGGCCTCCATCAGCGGAATCGTCATCACCTTCGCTCCTGGCTAGGCTTTCCGTTTCAGAAGCCTGGACTTCATCGCCGACAATCTTGGCAAGCTTGCACTTTCGGATTCGGACCGGATCCAATCTGGAAGCAATTCTGTTGTTCTCCCGGCCGGGCGGTCACTCGGATCAGGGAAGGCTGTGGCCATCTGTCCCTTGACAATAAGCTAGAAGTTCGTTCCCCGATCTGGGCGAGGTCTGGTCAAGGACGAGTCCCGAGTGGTGAAAATATTCAGCAAACCACTCGGGTCCAAAAGTCAGCCCAATCTGTCTTATTGTTCTTCTGAATCAGAGAGCAGGGCGGGAGGCTTTCAAAGGTTTCACAGAGTTTTCGTGATCGAAGATCCAAGGACTGAGTCCCAGCAACAGAAAGATGCCGCGGAGGCCACAGAAGCAGGGCGCCTACGTCGTGAAGCGCAGGAGACACGTGCAAAGTCCCTGCAAGCCAGAGGGCGCAATGTTAATGAGGACATCTGGCAGACAAGGATGGGGAATCAATCGATTTTTCATACCCCTCAACAAAATATCGTCACCTCAAAAACACTGCTCGATACCCTAGGACCAATGCTCGGTCCTGATAGTCCTGCTGCCCCGATCGTGGCCCAAGTTAAGGCCATGGTGACGGCGGCGGCAATTCAACAACATCAGGAAGAACCAAGGAGAAGGGTACTCGCACCTGTAATCACTCGCACTTCAAGCAAGAACATCGCCGCAAACCGTCCATGCATGGCCGACTTGAACTTCGTCGGGGCAAGGACGCCCGCCGAAGCATCAGCCGAGACCTTCGCTTGGATCTGGACGCCAGGCAACGAGAGCGTGAAGATGATGAGCGCCGCCGGCGCAAAGACGACTACGAGCGTTTCGGCATCAATCATGATGTCCGAGACAACCGCAGAAATCCACACCGACGCGACAAGGGTGAGGACGAGGATCGTCGAGCCAGATCTCCACCTCAGCACTCCCCACGTTAGCGCGGTGACGAGCCTATTGACGGCATCCGTGCATTCACTCCCCGGTTTCGTCGAGTGGTTTGGCCTGAAGGTTTCAATCCCAAAGGCATCACCAAATTTGATGGAGAAAGAGATCCAGAAGCGTGGTTGTAGGTTTACGCGGCCGGGGGTGACCACAACGTAATGGTGACTTATCTGCCAGTCACGCTTGCCCCTTCGGCTCAGGCTTGGCTCACAGGATTTCTAGCGAACTCCATAGATTCTTGGGGACATCTTTGCGAGCAGTTCATTACCAACTTCCAGGGCACCTATGAAAGACCTGGGACTCAATGGGACTTGTATCAACTTCACCAGAGGAAGGACGAAACCCTCTGTTGATTTATTCGGCGCTTCATGCAGAAGAACACGATACGAGACATCTCAGAAGCAGCGGTCATTGCAGCGTTTCAAAAAGGCGTCAACGACCCTGATCTGATTAAAAAGATGTCCCGAAAGCCGCCGACTATGGTAAGAGAAATGTTTGAATTAGCAGACCGTTATGCAACGGCCTCGGATGCCTTAGCCGAACGACAAGATGATCGCCCACGGCAAAAGGAAAAGAAGGATCACGCCGAATCCTCCAGGTAGCGGGATAAGAAGCGAAAGCCCAAAGAACTGGTGGCGATGGCCGAACGAGGCCGACCTCGTGCGCCACAGACGAACAATTATGACACGGTAATGGATGCAACTTGCCCTTTCCATCCCAAGGGAAAACATGCTGCGAAGGATTGCTTCACTTTGAGAAGGTTCGCAAAGGGGAGCAACAAGCGGCCGGCCAAGGGTGAAGCAAAGGATGAAGCAAAGAAAAAACAAGATCCACCTGAAGATGATGAGGGCGACTACCAGAAGACGGAGCGTGAGCTCAACTACATATTCGGGGCTCTACGCTATGAGTCCAAGCGAAGCAAAAGCTACCGCCGAGACATCAATGCGGTTATGCCGGCAACTCCCCAATATCTCAGATGGTCCGAGGTCCCGATTGCCTTTGATCGCTCGGATCATCCAGATCACATTCCAGATCCAGGTAGAAACCCTCTTGTCCTGGATCCTGTGATTCGCAGTGTTAAACTCAAGAGGGTGCTGGTTGACAGAGGGAGCGGACTCAACGTCCCCTTCTCCAAAACTTTCGACCACATGAAGATTCCCCGATCGGAGCTAAAGCGAGGCTCATTGCCGTTTCATGGGGTGATCCCTGGGACCTCTTCAGTTCCACTCGGGCAGATCACTTTGCCGGTCATGTTCGAGACCAGAGAAAATTACTGGACGGAATATCTTAACTTTGAGGTGGCTAATTTTGAGACGGCATACCATGCCATCTTGGGAAGACCAGGCCTAGCCAGGTTCATGGTTGTGCCCCATTATACTTACCTCGTACTAAGGATGCCCGGTCAAGGGAATTTTTCTCATCACAGGACGCCGCCATTTTCGCGTGTGACAGGAGAGTCATGAGATGGTCAAATGCAAGAAGTGGCATCCGACAGGGAGAAGATCCGACAGGTGGCCGCACATCAATAAGATGAAGGAGAAGTCCCAGCCAAGAAGCAAGTCAAGACAAGCATGAAGCCTGATGAAGGGATTAAGAAGGTAATCCTCGACCCGTCCAACTCGGCTCAGACGGCTCTGATCGGGACAGGACTCGACCCCAAATAGGAAGGCGTGCTCGTCACCTTTCTTCGGGCAAACCGGGATATTTTTGCATAGAAACCCTCTGACATGCCTGGTGTTCCTAGGGATGTGATCGAGCACTCTCTCAATGTTGACGAGAAGGCGAAGCCTAATAAGCAGCGGCTCCGACGATTCGCTCAAGATTGCCGAGAGGCCATCAGGGAAGAAATCACTAAGCTTTTAGCCGCAAGCTTTATAAAAGAAGTGTATCATCCCGACTGGTTAGTGAACCCGCCTTATTCGCAAAAAGAAAAAAGTCGGGCGATGTGTTGACTATACCGATCTTAACAAAGCATGCCCGAAAGATCCGCTCGGTTGCCTCGATCGACTGTGGTAGATTCAACCGCAGTCAGGAGCTCTGTTTTTGCATGCCTACTCGGGTATCACCAGATCAGCCGAAAGAAGAAGATTGCATCAAGACTTCGCTCATCACTCCGCTTGGATCATTTTGTCAGTGTCACAATGCCGCTCGGTTTGAAAAACGCCGGGCGAACCTATCGCCACAAGAATACAATGTGTTTTCACACTCAAATCGGACGCAATGTGGAGGCATATGTAGATGATGTTGTCGTCAAATCTCGTGCAAAGGAGGACCTCGTATCTGATTTGGCTGAGACATTTGAAAGTCTAAAGGCCTACAAAATGAAGTTCAACCCCGAGAAGTGCGTCTTTGGAGTCCCCTCAGGAAAGCTACTTGGATTCATAGTATCACAGCGGGGCATCGAAGCAAACCTGGAGAAAATCAATGCCATCCTGAAGATGAAGCCACCGACTTGTTAGAAAGACGTCGAGAAGCTCACGAGCTGCATGGTGGCACTCGGCAGGTTCATTTCCCGCCTGGATCGCGAGGGATGCCTTTTTTCAAACTTCTTAAGAAGCAGGGCAATTTTCAATGGACTTTCGAGGCGCGACAAGCTTTCGAGGACCTCAAGACATTCTTGTCCTCACCGCCGGTACTGGTCTCACTGATGCCCGAGGAACCACTTCTGCTTTACATTGCTGCAACGACTCATGTAATCAGCGCCGCAATCGTCATAGAGCGGGAGGAAGCAGGGCACCTCCAAAAGGTTCAGCGGCCAGTTTACTTCATCAATGAGGTGTTAGGCGAATCCAAAGCATGGTATCCTCAGTACGTAAACCGCCAGATGTCAGATATTTACATCTCGCAAACTCAAACATTACTTTCAAGAGCATTCAATTTCGGTGGTCACCGCTTTTCCGATTGGGGATATACTCCACAACCGGGAGGCCACCTGGAGAATTGCCAAATGGGCGGTTGAACTTGGAGCCTTTGAAATCTCCTTCAAGTCACGAACAGCCGTAAAGTCTCAAGTACTCGCCGACTTCACCGTCGAGTGGGTGGAACTACAGACTCCCACGACTTCTAAAGAACTCGAGTATTGGACAATGTATTTGATGGTTCCTCATACTCGCCAGTCGCTGGGCTGGCGTGATGCTCATCTCCGACGGGATCACCGGCACGCCCTTAGCTCCATTTCCCAAGAACAAACAACGCCGCCGAGTACGAGGCACTCATCCACGACCAGACGCCATATCCTCGTGTCCGACGACCGACAATCATGGAGATTCCATGTTAGTAATCAACCGCGTAAAGACCGGTCGCAAGGCCGCGATGATAGCTGCATATTGCCAGGAAGTGCGGAAGCTCGAAAACAGGTTCGACGGACTGGAGCTCATCCACGTTCTTCGTCGCGACAATGAAGCAGCAGACGAGCTCGCAAGGCTAGGCTCCAGTCGGGTAACAGTACCGGCTGGTGTATTTGTCGAAGAGCTCCACAAACCTTCAATAAGTCGACAACAGGAGTCGGACAAATCAGAGGAAAGACTGGCCGAAGAGGAAGTTTTGGTCATCAACCCCGACTGGACAACTTCATTCTTAAACTACCTATTAAAGGATGAGCTTCCCGAAGACCGCATGCAGGCAGAGCGTGTCACACACCGATGCAAAAGCTACGTAGTAGTCGGGGAAGAACTCTTTCGAAAAAGTGCCTCCGGAGTCTTGAGGCGCTGCATATCGGAGAAAGAAGGGAAGAACCTCCTTAGAGAAATCCACTTGGAAATTTGTGGGCATCATGCAGCGTCAAGTACCCTGGTGGGCAAAGCTTATCGCCAAGGCTTTTTCCGCCGATCATGACGACGCTGAAGGATATTGTTCGTGACTTATAAAGTTCTCAGTTCTTCGCTCGACAAATACACGTGCCGGTGCAGGAGTTGCAAACCATTCCGATCACCTAGCCATTTGCAGTCTGGGGGCTCGACATGGTCGGACCCTTGAAAAAGGCTCAAGGTGGTTTCACTCATCTCTTTGTCATCATTGATAAATTTACGAAGTGGATTGAGGCTAAGCCCGTCGCCACGATCACGACAGCCAAGGCAAAGGAATTCTTCCAAGAAATCGTGGTGAGGTTCGGCGTACCAAACAGGATCATCACAGATAATGGAACTCAATTTCGCGGTGAAGAATTTCAAGATCGGTGCGATTTAACTCCAAGATCAAGATTTGCTTCGCTTCCGTGGCTCATCCAAGGAGCAATGGCCAAGTGGAGCGAGCCAACGGCATGGTGTTGCAAGGGCTAAAAGCAAGGATTTTTTTATCATCTCAAGCTTTATGCTACGCGATGGGTAAAAGAATTGCCTTCAGGGCTCTAGGGGCTGAGAACCACCCCGGCAGAGCCACCGGGCACTCACCTTTTTTCCTGGTGTACGGCTCAGAGGCGGTCTTACTTACCAAGTTGATGTTTGGATCCCCACGGGTTCGGAGCTACAAGGAGACCGAGTTAGAGGAGAATCGGATAGAAGACCTCGACCGATTGGAGGAAGCCAAGGAAATCGCATCAATCCAGTTGGCCAAATATCTCCAAGGCCTACGCTGCTACCACGATCGGAATATTCGGTGCCGTGCCTTCTCCAAAGGGGATCTGGTCCTAAGAAGGAATCAGAAAAGCAAGCACAAACTCTCCCCAGGCTGAGAAGGTCCTTACATCATCGATGAGGTGACACGCCCGGGGATTTACAGACTCAAGCGGGAAGACGGCGTGGTTATCGGCAACACTTGGAACATAGAACAGCTACGTCACTTTCATTCTTAAACCTTGTACATTAGTTATGGTGTTCATGAATAAAATTTTTTCTTGACTTGCTACTCAATTGATACTCAATTAAGCAGTAAGTCGGGGGCTACACCTAATAGTGTTGCGCATGTGCAACCCTTCTTATGAGTTATTTTTTACTTCTTCTCCCTAATGATTGCGAATGAGCTTGAGTGCATTAAAATTCAAATCGTGAAACTCTGACCCCACGAACAACGAACTCTAGTTTCTCAAAAGCACATGCCTGGGAAAAATGGCCATGAGCCGACTCCCGACGCTCGGGGGCTAGAATAGTCGGGCAGAGTGCTTAAACGAAAAAGGAAAGAAACCACTCGGGCAAACTCTAAATCAACAGGGAAGAAAGATTAAGCAACATTAAGATTCCATTAAAAACATTCAGGTTCGGATACATCAATGCATTACATGAGAAATCTGCAGGAACCTAAGTGCGGCGCACGCATCCTACTGCCGCGATAAGAGTGTCCCTCGCCTCGACAAGCTTCGGGATGGCTTCGATCAGCGCATCGACAGCGACGACGTCGTGGGCTACAGCTTCTTCTTCTACAAGCTCGGCCACCGCAAGCTCATAATCGGCCCAAAGTTCGGCAATGAAGGCCTCCTCCTCATCGGGCGCCGGCGGAGCCTCATCTTCAAAGTCAAAGATCGGCTCCTCTGCCGGGGGGGGGGGGAGATGGTGGGGCCTCACCGCCGAACGAAGAAGACGGGGACGAAGAAGCTATTGAAGGTCTAAAGAAGATGGTCAAAGGGTGCAGAGAAGAACCCAGAAACGAGTGATCGCTCAAGTAGCGGTGACACTCTTATATACCCAGAGTGTGGAAACTGAATAGTTTTGAGTAAATGCTAGCATGGGAAGCCGAAGTGGCCTTGAAGATGTGCTGGCACCAGAACTCGAAGCGACCGAGAAGACGTACGACCGCAAGACACCAAACCAGACGCGGCGCATGCAAGCATTAAATCAACAAAGGTTCTCAAGACACAAATGAAGCAGTTAAAAGCAAAACATGGCTTAGTTGCTAGGTGTTTTTACCAAGGAACAAAAAAATGATTACAGACCAAGTTCCAGCAAATAGACATTTACATGGAGCCCAAGTCCAGGTTTTCGACTAAAGCGGCGGAGGTATCCCTAACCTCGTCGAGCATAGCAATGGCTTGATCGTCATCAACGGTGCAGGCAAAGCCCTCCCTGATAGCCTCGAGCTCCACCCGTGGATACAAGGACTTCACGATGGCCAGAGCTTGACCTGCGCTCGTGATCGCGTCTCCTTCAGGTGTGCTACCAGCTTCTTGGGCCCTTCCGCCAGCCGCTGGATTGTGGCATCTGCATCACTGGGCCCAGCTTCGTCAGGATCTAGGATTTGCAGCATTGCCTCAGAGCCCTCTCGGAGTTTGTCGACTCGCGCTTTAGTGGATTTGATCTTCTCATCAAGGGCGCGATACTGAGCCTGCGACTTAACCCAGTACTCTGCAAGATCAGTCGGATTAGCCCGAAGACGACAAAAAGAACAACAGGAACAGAGGACGAGTCGGGAGCGAACTTTCTAGCACTTGCCTTAGCTTGTCAGACTCGGTTTGGGCCTTGTCCTTAGATTCCTTAAATTCCTCGACTTGCTTCTTGGCGGTCTCAAGCTCTCCCTGAAGACCTGCAATAGCGAAGACCGGAACCAGGGCAGGAAGGATGAGTTAAGGGGCGGAGGAATAAAAAGGTGTTCTAAGGCAGTCGGATAAGGTGATTACCGCAAAGAGAGCTCGTCAAGTTCAACTTGTCCGCTTCGGAGCACTGAACCTGGGTCCGGAGCCTTTGCAGCTCTGCTCGGCTCTCATTCCAGACCCTATCCAGCTTCTCCTGCAACTCGACGCGGGCCTGCTAGACCTCAGCCTCATAGTCCCGCCTCATCTTGGTCTTCGGGGGTATCTCCCGGAGAACGGCATCCCTTTTCTTAGTGCACTCCCCCAGATGCTAAAGGCAACAAAATGAATGATAAAGTTACACTACGCACCGAAGACAAAAAAGAAGAGAACTTCTAGCCGACTCGGCACCAGAAACTCACGCGAGCCAACCGGGAGCAACCGAAGGCGTGGTCAAAGAACGCCTCCCATTCATTCTCCTCATCTTTGTCATCAAAAGCTGTCCACTCGCCGTCCTCACCGAAGAACGCAACCCGCAGTGGAGATTTCGGGTGAGGGGGCTGAGGGATTTCTTCCAGCGAAGGCGAGGGGCGGCCAGCAGGCCTCAGAGGCACCATTTGGCCAGCCGGCCCGGGAGGAGTATGCGGCCGGGGGCTGCTCGGATCCGAATCGGCCCCAACGTCCTGGGCCACGGGAGCGGTCGGGGGCGTTGTTGCCTGCTCGGCCCGGCTATTTCGGAGGCGGCGGCACAACATAGTCGGCGCCTCGCCTCGGGCCGGCTTGAGGCAACTTCGCAGCGGCCTCCTGGGGCTCTCTGGGTGGCACGTCCATGGGAACTTCATCAACAGGCTTCCTAGAAAAAAAAGTAGTTAGGGCATGACCCGGAAAAACAAAATGAAGAGTTGACAAAGGAACCAACCTTTTGGATCTTATTATTTTTATCCCCGAGCCCTTCTGACCAAAGGGTCCGCTTGTAGAAGAACCCGGCTGTGCGCTGAGCGCGGGGGACGAGGGGTCACCAATCGGGCGCAGGGCCGGAGGCACGCTGTCGGCCGAGTGTCGGGTTGGGGGCTCAGGAACCTTTGGGCCCTCAGACCGGCTCGATGATGAGGAGGTCGCCGGTGAGGTGCGCACGGCTGCCGAGTCCTGAACCTTTGGGCCTTCAGTCGGGCGCACGTTACCGGCCGACTGCCACCTTTTCTCCTTAGGCACGTAGACGGCCGGGCGTTTCCCCTTTCCCATGGGGTCCTCAGCCTTTGCTGACTTGTCCTTCTTCGCACTCAGCGCCGAGGACGAGGCTCTGACAGGGTGTTTCTGTTTGGCACTTTTGTGTTGGGGGAATTCAGGCAATGGCGCATCAGAGATGAAGGCGTCACGACCCTGCAAGTACAGACAGCTAACATATGCTTGATCGCAGTTACTCAAGAGCCGGAAAATTCAACCTTGAGAGATAGGAAGGCATCTTACCGGAGGAGGAGGACACGTTTTATTGAACAGCTTCAGGCACCCGTCATTGACGATTTGGGTGCCTAGGGTGAAGAAATCACCTAGACGCCTAAGGAGGATACTCTTGTGAATCGGCTCAGGAGCTTCCCGGGTAGTATCACGCTCCCCTCCATACTCGAACCCCAAATGGACTCGCTCCTTGAGAGGCTGCACTCGGCGAAAGCCAAAATTGAGGATGATCGCGACCCCGATTAGTCTGTCCTCCTTCAATTTGGCGATCATTCCCATGAGCTCCTCCACCTGATCCATCCCACCATCTGAGGGGAGTGAGGTCCAACTTAACGAAGGTTTGGGTGGGGCACCGGAAAATGAAGGAAGAGAAGGCTTGGGGTTGGTATAGTAAAACCACTCCTGGTGCCAGCCCTTGTTTGAGGTTTTGAAGGGAATAGCGAAATAGGATTTCTTCAGGCCATCCCTTAGCTGGAATCTAGCACCCCCAACTGCTTTGGAGGAATTCTTGTTTGGGAAGGGCTTGAGAAGGAAAAGATGGCGAAAGAGGTCGAAATGTGGGCGAATGCCAAGAAAGGCCTCACAGAGGTGAACGAAGATAGCAATTTGAAAAATGGAGTTGGGATTGAGATGAGTCAATTCAATTTCATAAAAATGAAGAAGACCACGGAGAAAAGCGCAGGCGAGAAGGCCAAACCCACGCTGAAAGAAGGACTCAAAAACGACCACCTCCTCAGTGCGGGGCGTGAGGCAAGACTCACCCGCAGCAGGTCGGACGGAGAGCATCACCAATGGTGGGAAGACACCGCCGGTGACCAATTCCTCCAATCACCTTTCCGTCGTCACCGAAGTGGTCCAATCCTTGGCCGAGACCAGTGCAGAAACATCTTTGGGGGAAGGCGAAGACATTTTTGGGCAAATGAACTAACAATTGCGGTGGATAGGGATTGCGAGAGATGCTAACCCTAGCGGCGGAGTTCGCAACAGGAGCGCCAAAAGTAAGAAGATGAAGGGGCTGGTGAAGATCAATGCGCAGAAAACCGCTTCATTTGCACTGAGCCTCATATTTATAGGGGGCGATGCTAATTTTCGCCTTGAGTGGGAAAAACGCTTCACCTTCTGCACGTCCTAGGGTTGACCTAGGGCACACCTCAAGATGGAACGGTGGCCATGTGCAGTAATCGCTGTACACAGGCACAACTGGGCCAAATCTAGTTTGGGATACGATACGCTCCATGATGGGCCAAAGGCCAAATACCGCATCAGACGGAATTTGGATACCTTCCAAACTAAAATATCTTCTTATGATATGCCTCATGTCAGGTCGCATGCTGGTCACTGTTCAAAACGGAATCAGATATCATAAGTTGATTCAAAACGAATATTCAAGAGGTATGCCTCATGAAGGGCCATTAGCCGTATACTGTAAAAAGCAGGTGCGGGTACCGCTAGAATAGTTCACAGTATGCCTCACGACAGGCCAAAAGCTGTGTGCCATCGCAAATAGGTACCACTCGGCTAAAAGCCAATCTAAGCGAAGGTATATTCCAAGACAAGTCACGTGCTGGCTTAATAGATTGGGCCGAGAACCACTCGGAATGCTTACACGAGGAGCTCTATTGAGTCCTTCATGACCTCCTTACCAATAACGGAGCATTCGGCCGGAAGGAAAACCAGTCGGGAAATTCTATCAATAAGAAGGCAATTCGATCGCAAAGCACTCGGGGGGCTACTGTGGAGTATATGGATCACATGTATCTGCAAAGCAAGCCTGCGAGCCCCAACTGAATAAGGCCGGGCCAAGCCGATTGCATAGAAACGGCAACTACCAGGGGTGCGCCAGACGTACGAAACAAGGAAGCCCTGAAGATAGCAACTGATCCGGATTAGGTAGGATACAATCGTAAACGGATATGTACGTAAGATATGATTCCTATTCTGTATCCGATCAGGACTCTCCTATGTAACCCACACCTCTCTACTATATAAAGGGGGGCGCGGGGTCATCGATCATCTCATCAAGAAATAAGCTAGCCACATATAATTCCGAGCACGTGACTAGGTGTTATCTCCTCCATGAGAGCCCTAACTCAGATAATTCTAGCGCCTTGTGCTACCATCGAGTTTGGATCTGACGCCTAGCCCCGTTTTCATTTTTGCCGACAACAAACGTTGACAGAAACATATGTAGATCAATCCATGTATAATGCAATTATAATTTATATGTGCTTTGTATATATAATCTTGTCATTGTTATGTATGGATTTGTGCTGAACAGCGATGTGATTGATATAATGTATGCATTTATTAATAGTATAATATAATTAACTTAATATTATTAAAACAGATTCTCTGGATCTGTACAGGCGGTTCACCTTAGGTGCCGCATGAGGTACAACTATTTATACAGGCGGTTCGCTTGAGCAACCGAATGAAGATATGCAGTTTATACATGCGGACGGCTTAAGCCCATCAGGAAAATGCTATTTGTGCAGGCAAGTGCTTAAGCCACCCGCCTGTACAAATGGCATTTACACAGGCGGGTGGCATAAGAACCCGCCTGTACAAATAGCATTTTCACAGGCAGACAGCTTAAGCAACCGCCTGTACACATGCATTTTACAGGCGATACTTAGAAACGCCTGTGAAAATATATGGATTTACTCAGACCTTCAGTTACAGGCGGGTGCAAAAACGCCTGTGAAGATGGGTTACCACCCACCTGTACAAATGGTTTCTATAGCAGTGATTTTTACTATGATTTGTAAGTAGTTACAGGTTATTACTGAGAGTAACTTTAGGGCAGGTAAAAGAGTGAGGAAAAGGGGTTCAAGTTGAGATGTAACGCCAAAATGAGAATTCAGATATGAAATGAAAATACATTTTGAAGTTCTTCTTTCTGTTCTTGTGTTCTTCCTCTCTTGACTTGGTTCTTCCCCATTGCTGCGATTTGGTCTGCCTCACACACTGACGGGGATCAGTGGTAACAGGGTATGACATAGGCCTCCCCATGGCGCTTCTCCCTCCCCCGCGATGCCGGCCACATATACCGGGGGCCCTAGATTTGGGTCTCGTTGGGGCGAGGGCTGGACCAGACATCCTTGGCTTCCGCTTGACCACCACCTCAGCGGTGTCGCGTCTGACCTGTCGTCCTCCAGCGTGACATCTCACACTACCGCCACCGGCGGCGGTGATAGCAAGGCCTCCTTAGCCTTTGGATTCTTCTTGTTGGAGGCTACTCCCTCTAGTTGCCGCTGCTGTTCCACGAAGGTATGGACACTAAGCCCCCTCTTCTTGGCGCGCAGCCGCCTTGCCACCTCAACTAGCACCAGCACTAGCCGAGCGGGAGGCGAGGCCCCACTCCTCTTCGGCTCTCTACCACAACGCCAGTCTGTCCACCTTTCTGCCACGGCTAGCGTGCCCTGCCGCAGGCCCGCGGCAATGGCGCCGTGCCTGGCCATGCCATCGTGCTGGGCCGTGCATCCCATCGTGCCCGATTCCTAGCCCGACACGGGCCGAGCTACAATACCATGTCGGCACGGCATGGCCCACTACATGCTGGGCCATGCTCGTCATGCCTCGGGCTTGCCTAGAAAAGCCCGGCCCGAGTGCCCACCTCTAGGCCAAGAGGAGTTTGATTAGGCCGAGTTGTGACCTGACATGGCCGATCTAGTTTAGTCTATTTCTAGAAAATCTGTTCCCTCCTCACAATGCAGTGGTACATGTAAATTGGGAGAATATTCTAGGTTTTTGTGGCAACCCGTATAATTAGTCTAGGTAATGACAGTAGCGTCACCATTACTCTGATGTAACTACATTAATCTCGATATATTGGCTAATAAAATTTTGATAAGAACTGATGAAATGCAAAGTGATTTAGTTTGGAGAAATTGATTTGATTATTTTTCTTTCCATAGTAATCTCATGAGCCATTTTTATTTATTGTACTTTTAGATGTCAATGACTCAATGGATATAGAGATGGGGCTAAACTATTATGAATTCCTACCGAGCTAGGACTAAATTACCATGAATTCCTATCGTGCTGAAGGTTTAGGCAACGTGTCACCCCTTGTCGTTTTTTTTTTGGCTATAAATTTTGTTAGGTAGTACATTTTTAGTTTGTTGTGGTTGTCAGCAATGCTTACTTAAGATGAGAAGGGAATGATTTATACTATGACCACAGGGTAGGTGAAGAAACTACTATTTTTCTTAAGGATAAGGCCCGTGTTTGTCTGTGCAGCCTCTCATTTTAAACATGATCAGTGTAATCGATTTATCCATCCCTTTAAACTTGGGCAATGTATAGTTATACATATCTAAGCTTGTGCTATTTGAAAAGCTGACTGAATGGGTACTTCAAGCTGTAGCTTTCCGTTGACTTAACTATATCTAGAACATGCCTTCATTTGAAAAGTATTAGGTGTTCTTAGTGATTTTGCTCACATATTCATGTTGTCATGTAGTTACAGTGGCAAAGATTAGCGGCTGCTTCTTATTACAAAGTATGTGATACGCACCGTGATTTTAATCCAATTCTGTAGCCACTTTCAAGGTTATTGTGTCAAAGGGAGTAATTTTTTTCCTATATGGATTGTATCTGATAGATTGCTCACTATACATTAACATATTAGTGACTTATAGTGCTTTGACATTTGCTCATTCGGCATTGTAATTGTTACAGAGATCGATCACATCATTATGGCGTGAAGAAATGTAAGTTTGAAATAGATGGTCTAGAGTCTTCATCATAAGAATTACATCTATATTTCAAATTGATTTAAAAAACTATATTATCTTGTGGTGTTTTGATTCATTCTGTATTGAAAAGAAGGATGGATAGTGATCAACGAGAATAGAAGGATGGATGGTGATCGACGAGAAGAGATCAGTAGAGGAGGTGCATGTCCGGCCTTTTGATTGAGCCGGCAGCAACACATGGGATACCTACTAATGTTACTTGCGTCGCTACCTAATCGTCACTTGCACGCGCTACTCATAGCAGTATTGCTTAGAGGCATTAAATTACCAGATAAGCGGTTGTTCGCTAGCTGTTGGAGTACCTGTAATCTTTTGCTGAAGCCACAAACATATGCCTTCAACATGTCCTTCATTTAAATTTACCTTTTTTATTTTCCCCCTATGTATAAATTAGACAATTACAATTTTATAAATTGTACTGGAATTCTGAAATTGCAAACATAGCTACTGTTAGTTTATGTATAGTTGATATTGATATTGATCCGATTATATCATTATATCCTTTATATTATTTCTTTTAGGCTGGGCTTGGTGATCAAATTTTTTTCAGTCTTTAGGCTTTGTGATTATTAAGACTGCTATCTAGAACAATAAGCTTTCTAAGTGAAGTACGTTGCCGCTTCCCAGCAAAGCGCCTTTTAAGCTGTCTACTGTTATTGCCTCCATGGTGAGTATTGGAAGTCTTCAAAGTTTTAGTAGTTGTTGAGTAATCAAGAGAACATAAATACAAAACAGTTTTATGCTGCCTTCCATAATTCTAATGGCTTTTTCATGTGACTGAAGGCAACCAACAAGAACCTCCCACCAGATGTCCTCAGGCAATTGGCTAAAGAACTGAAGAATCTTGGTGGGTCAACTCCATAAGGATTAAAGTTATTGTTAATGATGATGACTTCACCAATATTTTAACTGATATTGAGGACCCTGGTAAGATTCTATCAAGATATGTTGGTTTATACTTTCCATTACATTTGGGATTTGCAATAATAAATTTCATTCTAATGTTGATCATGCTTTGTTACAGCTACTTTGTGAGGTGAATTTCTTCCTTCATTCTTACAGATTCATCTTATGCTTGGTTGGTCAAAATAGTGGCATGCTTTCGAAAAGTAGTGCCACAGAAGGAATAATTATTTAAACAGTAACAGATTGTTCATTATGTAACAATTCAATGGCATAAAAGTAATTTCCATTTTATATATCATCAGAGGAAAATATCATTATTTTATTCTCGCCTGCAAGTGCTAGCAGACATAAAGATGGGATACACACGTGGCACTCAGAACTAATCTCTAATTCAAATATCACCAACCACAAACAAAGCATTTTCATGCAGAATATTACAATCCCATATAAATCCTTTATTATTCAACTATTTAGATCTCATAGCGGGGCTAATTGAAAGACGCAATTGAAACGGTTACTCATCTTTCCATGATGACAAGGGAGGGGTCTCTGAATCCTCCCAAGTGTTTAAAGTGCTCTTCCTATTTCGATCACCTTGGACAACATCTGTAGCAGCATAAGATTCTAGTTCGGACATCTCTTCTGGTGTGAGCTTCACAGCTAGCGCTGCCACATTCTGATTGAAGTTCTCAACTTTTGTGGTTCCAGGAATGGGGCAAACATCGCTTCCCTGGTGGTGAACCCAGGCCAACGCAAGTTGTGATGGTGTGCATCCGTTCCTTGCCGCCATTGCGTTGACATGCTCAAATATTGCAGCGTTCTTCTCGATGTTCTCTTGTTTGAATCTCGGGAATTGCTGCAAAAAGCATGTTAGTTTCAGCAAAAGTGAGCAGTGAAAACCTCAAGTTTCTTGTTGCTAACTCCTAATTAGAATGAATCAGAAAAGTTGTATTGTAATTATAGGTGACAAGGGTACGACCTTTATGATATCTTGCTCGACAGTTTATTGACAAGTTCAGCTCCACTAGAGAAGAACCTCGACCCAATGGACTATATGCCACAATTCCAATGCCCAGTTCCCTGAAAATATTAACACAAATGGTTACTCAATTCAGAAAAACCACCGAATCCCGTTCATAAATTTTTTTTTCACGAATTGAGATGTGCAAGAATGCAAAATAGGGTACTTAAAACCACCGAATCCCGTTCATAAATTTTTTTTTCAAGAATTGAGATGTGCAAGAATGCAAAATAGGGTACCGGCAAGTAGGGATGATGTCTTTCTCTACGTCTCTTGACCAGAGAGACCACTCCAACTGGACTGCGGTGATGGGATGAACTGCGTGTGCCCTTCTAATTGTCGACGCGGACGCTTCGGATAATCCGATGTACTTTATCTTTCCCTCTTGGACCAATTTCTTGAGCTCGCCAATCTATCAATTTCTCATATTATACAAATTACTCAATGAGCAGAGTGATCTCAGCAGGAACTTGTTGCCCTAAAGCTAGCTAGACAGCATGCAAGGTTGCACGTAGGATTACCGTGACTTCGATGGGCACCCTCTTGTCGACGCGGTGCTGGTAGTAGAGGTCGATGCAGTCGACGCCGAGCCGCCTCAGGCTGCCCTCGCACGCCGCCCTCACGTACGCCGGGTCGCCGCGCACCTCCCGCTCCTCGGTGATGCCGAACTTGGTGGCTATCTGCACCTTCTCCGTCAGCCCGCCTTGCATCGCCTGCACGTACGCGGTCAGTATGCAACGAAGAAAGCTTTAGGTGCAGACTTCAGTACAGCAACACCCAAGAATCAACCGAGGCAGCTAGGTGATACGTACCTTGCCGAGGAGGAGCTCGTTGGTGTGTGGGCCGTAGAAGTCTGACGTGTCAAGGAGGGTGACTCCGGCGGCTACGGCGTGGTGGATGAGCGCGATCATGTCGGGCTCCGGCTTGGGTGGGCCGTAGAAGGCGGACATGCCCATGCAGCCGAGGCCCTGCGCCGACACCTCCAGCCCCTGCGAACCCAGCTTCATGCGTGGCACCGCCACCGGAGCCGCAGCCATGGCCGGACGATATATCGATGCTTAGCCCCACTGCCTGTTTGGTCAGTGAACGTGTTCAGTGTGCACTAGTGGATGCACGCAGTTTTTGGGCTTAATTTGGTTCTCGTACGTACTCATTTATAGTGTCCGGGAAGGCGAAAATATGATGCCGCAATGCGTCACCCACTAGGTCACCAGCAGGTTGTCGATTGTTCTTCGAACACTGCCAATTGTCACGCTGGAATACTGTGACGAGTGATTACATGTCCAATTCTGATTGCTGAGACGTCATCGCATAGGTCATGCAATTCTTTATTTACGAGGACCATGAGGTCGCCAAAAAGAAAAAAAGAAAAAAAAGACCATGAGGTGGCTCGAGGTTTGCCTTTTTCTGGGGAGACCATAGGCACGGGTGTTGATAGGGCTGGAGCTCACCTTATCAGTTTAACAAAAGAGTTTTTAGGAGCACGCAACGGTTGTCTTATACGGCAACACAGCGCGGATCGTCAAGGTCCATACCGTATAGCACAGAAGGCGGTTTATCCATTGGTCTATAAACTGATTGAATTGGCACTAATTTTATCTGTGGGAACAGTTACAGTTGAAAGGACTTTCTCGGCAATGAAGATTATTAAGACAGATTTGCATAATAAGATAAGTGATGGTTGGTTGAATGATCTTATGATATGCTACATTGAGCGAGATGTGTTTGTAAAGATAAACATAAAAGATAACTTACAACGTTTTTAGAATATGAAAACTTGTAAATATCAACTGTCAACTCTTTAAAATAATGAATGGTACGTTTTTCTCCTTTCATAGTTATATACTTATATTGTATACAATTTAAATTTCAACTATTTTACAATATATTGATAATCATAGTAGTTGATTTTGGATGTCTCTTTTTTAAATTCCCTCTTTGAAACTTTTTTGGCTCCGCCACTGGAGGAGAGAAATGCGAGCACGGTCATGATTCCATTTTCGCCTTCTGCGAGAGATCACAGCGCTACTTGGTAAAACAGATTAAGGTGCCTGCATTCCACACGACTCAATTTTGTGACCAACCGGCGGTTGGAACATGGTTAGAGTTCTTGACTTCTTGGTCTTTCTTTAGACCATGAACATCCCCTGATCACAGTGGTTTTGACTTAAAACACGAATTGCAAACATGAGCATCCCCTGTTTAGCTAGCACTTCCCTCTCACCTCCAGCTTTCACGTGTATGTCTGTACGAGGCCTAACTGATGGATTTGACCTTGGAATGAACATGCTGCTTGATGGAGATAAGGAAAATGATGGTAATTCAAGCAAGCCGCGTGGCATGAGTGGAGGACGGAAAAAACACCAGAAAAGCAAGAAGAGGAACAGGCATTAGTTCCAACGGATCGATACTGTCTTGACACAGCAATATCCTCAATTCAAAACAGAAATTTTGATCTAGGCGAATCAAACAATATGAATCATATGAGTTAAATGTGGCGTTATCCGCACTTTTGAGCATCTGTCTGGCAAGAACTACTCGAGTCCTTCAGAATTCAGATGGCTGTCGTTTGCTTAAAATCATGTCTGGGTGTGTGGTTTTATTTGTAATCCTGTGTATGCCATGATCATGCCAATTATTGTTATGGAGACCCTTGTGTGCTAAGATTCTTGAAGAGCCATTAGTGTAAATCCAACGGCGGCTGGTCAGGAAATGGCTGCTCGAAAGGAAATTGATGTGGGATGATGCAATGCATCACATCTTTGGATGTGTTTATCACGAATAAACTTTGATTCCTCTTTTCTCCCATAAACCGCGAGCTGTCAGTTGTACATGGGAGAAGCATCTTCCAGTCCCTATCCCAAGTGAAATAATAACTAGAAAATTTTTAGGTGGCGAACACGCACGCTGTCGCTTTTTTCAGAGAAAATTTTCTTTTTTTTGACGGTATTTTATTTTTAAATCGTCAAATAATGAGCTAAACGGTTAAAAGAACACAAAATTTTTCGCGACGAATACGTCACAAGCGTTGCTTTTCAGAGAAAAATTTCTTTTTCTTTTTCGGGCGATTTATTTTAAATCGTCAAATAATGAGCGAAACGGGAAAAATAGAGAGATAGAGTTGTAGAAATATCTCTTTCATTTAATTATTTGGGAAATATTGAGACCGAGCTGGAAAACCGCGTGGGGAAAAAGTCTAGAGGAAAAGGGGGGAAAATTATTAGAGACGACAACATTCTTTCATGCCATTTTTTCGTAGGAAAATTTTCTTTTTTTTCGGCGGCGTTTTATTTTTTAAATCGTCGAAATAATGAACGAAACGGCTAAAAGGACACAAAAATTTTCGCGGCGTAATACGCCGCGTGTGATGTTTTTTCTAGAAAAAATTTCTTTTTTTTCGGCGGCATTTTATTTTTTAAATTATCGAAATAATGAGCGAAATGGGGAAAAAAATAGAAAGATAGAGTTGTAGAAATATCTCTGTCGGCGTTTCGTATGACCGGCAAGTAAATTTGTAAGTATAGGGGATCGCGCGCCCCCTCTCCTCAAATGGTTAGGCTAACTAAAACCTGATGAACACCGAATCAGCCGAGGAGTCTTAGATGTATATCGTTCGGCCGAACGCCCTACTTCCGGCCAGGCGGAGGATCTAGTTGATCGGGTATGGCGGATTACAAGCGAGGACTAAGGATGTGCCCTTAGCGCTGCTGCGTGGGTGAGCTCGGGAGCTTCGTCCGACCGCCCAGATCGGGGGAGCGAGCCAGATGCTAAGTAGATGAAGGGAGTTTTCTGGCTCGTGGGGAAGAAAGCGAGGGAGAGCCCCCCTCCCTAAAGGTCCTGCCTCCCCTTATATAGGCGGAGAGAGCAGGTTACATGAGGCTTAGGGGAGAGGAGCGACTAGTGCGCGCTATCCTTGGTGATCAGGTTTGCGATCTTCGGAGTTGGCAGGTCCCTGCGCGCGTCATGATGGGTTAGCAGGTTCAGCCAGCTATGTCCTATCGGTAGGGTTAGCTGGCAATGCTTCGTTGGGAAGGCGCGCTTCTGTCCTCTGTGCGCTTGTCAGAAGTAGGGGTTGCGTGGGCGGCGTGTCTGGCGTTGCTCTGGGGAGGAACGCCCATCCCCGCTCGGTTGCCTCGCTCAGACGGGGGGTCGTCCAACTTCGGAGTCGGTTGAAGACGTGGCCGGAATCGCTGAGACAGGATTTTGCCAGGGGCCCGACCAGCGACTGGGTCGGAGGATGCCTGCTCTCCCGTCATGCGGTTGGGCAGGAGCGTTCGGGAGCCCCGACCCGAAGCCCGACTGGGGGCCGAGAGGAGTCCGACCCGCGGCCGGATCGGCGCGCTCCCGCAGACTGCGTCATAGGCGAGGGATCTCTCATGGCCCGATTGAGACCTTGCTGTGAGGTACCTCTAGTATCAGTATTCGTCAGTAGCCCCCGGGGCCGACCGGAAACGCGGGGCGTTCCCGGATGGACCCATCGACTTCCGCAACATAACTCCTTCGTAGGCACAACGACGCCTCGGCTTCCCATGCCTTCCTTAACTTGGGTCTGCTCGGCTTCCGCGCGCCGAGCATTTATAAGGCGATGCGGAAGCGGGGGTCGGAGTAGCTGTTCCCAGTCTAGATCATAGATCTCCCCGGGACGCTTGGAGGTTGCAATGGCTTCCTCTCGGTCGCCCTCTTCCGGCTGCGGACGTCTGCCGGTGATGTTTTGTTTTGAGGACGAGGCGCCACCGGTACCTTCGGACGAGGAGACCTTCCTTGCGGAGCTCTAGGAGGACTTCGACCTTGCCATGGCAGAATGGGCGAGGCTCGACGCCATGGACCATGACGCCGCTGCTGCTGTTGACGCGCTGATCGGCGTCATCCCTAGGCTCGCCAAGGCGAGGAACGCCCTTGTGCGGGCGGTCCGGCGCATGCTCGGCGCCTAGCCTTTCTTGTTTTCTTGCTTGTTTCTGCCCTCCCCCAATTCTTGGGAGACAATCAGTGGTTCGGTGTTGTCCCATGCCCTATTTGAATGTGGTCGTCTTTTTACTTGCTTGGGGCTTCTATTCTCGCGACCCTTTTGATGTTTTCGACCACGCCGCAGGGTAGTGGGTTTCGCCATGTAGCGGATCCGCCACCGGTCGATCTCGTCCGGTGCGCCGCCGGTGGTGTAGCCTGAGTTCTCAGGCGGTCAAGAGCTGGTCGAGGGGTTACCCGGGCAGATGAATCCGACCGACTTGGTCGGAGGGCTTTGGCTCGACGCTGAGCCGACGCAGATGAACGCCTCGTCGCTTGGCGAGGATTCCGCTTTTAAACGCCGGTTTTACGCCGCACCGACGCGCCGCGGGTCGGCAGGAGGTCCGGATGCCTTCGCGCGAGGTTCCGCCTCGAGTGCTTGTTTAACGTCAGAAGCTAGACGCGCCGTGGTCGGCGGGAGGTCCGGATGTTTTCGCGAGAGGTTCCGGTTCCCAATGCTCGCTTAACGTCAGAGCTAGACGCGACCGTGGTCGGCGGGAGGTCCGGATGCCTCGCGAGAGGTTCCGCCTCGAGTGCTATTTTTACGCCGTAGCTGGGCGTGTTAGTGCTATTTTTACACCGTAGCTGGGCGCGTTAGTGCTATTTTTACGCCGTAGCTGGGCGTGTTAGTGCTATTTTTACGCCGTAGCTGGGCGTGGGGCGTCCATCTCGAGTCCTCATCGGGCGAGGCGATCTACGAGAGGAGAGGCCGCTGTCGATCCCACATATACGCCCCGTCCGCAGGTGTGGGACCTAGAGGGGGTGAGCAGACGCGTGTTTGCCTACGTCGGCCGAACACCGTGCTCGTGGAGCTACAAACGGGCTATCCGAGTGGGCCTGGAGGTCAGCGACTCGAGCGGACGATCCTCGCCGGGTGTCCGGCCTACTGGGGCGCACCCATAAAAACCTTTTTTACTCAATCCGCATCGACCCCGAGCCGTTTCAGAACTTTCGGGCGCAACTGCCATCGCCCTTTCGGGGCCCCGCGAGAGTCTCAAGTATGGTCTCGAACGCGAGCCAAGGCGATTGGGTCGTCCGCCAACCCAACTAAAGACCCACCGAGGGTTCGCTTTAAACTTGCCCCTCACTGCTTGCTCGCCGGTTTCGGGGATCCATCCGATGGATCTTGCCTTGGGACCCACCACCGTGTCTTATACGTCAGTATTCGCCTTTCGCCACCTCGAGGCTGCGAAGGCTGGTGGGTTTTTTCTGCCTCGGGTCGGCTTGGCCGACCCGAGGCGGTTTAAGGGTTATGGGCATTTCGCCCGGAGTGATACCCCGACGTCCCTGCAAGCATTTAATGTGCGTGCGAGATTTTAAATGCGAAACGAAATGATCAGGGGCGACACGTCTTACCGGATTGATGAGCAATCGGTCGATGTGTGCGTGTGTGTGTCCGGCCTGAACGCGCTTCGGTAGGTTCCTGCAGACTTGGTGCGACGAGTGCTGAGGCGCTTTTCTCGCCTCTCGTCTTCGCCGCCTTCTTGCTCTTTGCGATTTCTACTCCTGCAAGATGTCATGGACTGGGTCGAAAGGGTCACCATCGTGGGGGGAACCGAATGGCTACCCGGATCATTATGCTGACCCGATTCCCATCCTCCGTGCTTTCCAGAGATGACGAACAACCGACGACCGTGGCTTAGGAAACCATGGGGGTCATATAAGCGCGGGTCGTCATGTTGATGTTTTTAGGAAAGTTCGGATAATGAGGTGTTCGCTTGCACTCACCGCGGGGCCGGAATGTTCCCGACCGGCCATAGATCGCATCGCACGGTGTTCCTTCTCCGCAAGCGTTATCGCAACCAGTAGCTATCGGGCGTGGGCCGAAGCGCCGGTCGAGGGACTATCGTTGGGGAGGATCTAATGGTAGGCCAGATTGCCTGACCCGCGTGAGTGTAAGAACTTTAGGTGTAAGCTGCTCATCCATACTTACGCGGGAGAAGAGTGTTTCCGACCGACTAGGGGTCGCTCCGCATGGGTATTTCCTTCTTCCACAGAGCACTACTTCGCAACCATAGCCGCTGGGGCGTAGGCCGTAGTGCTCGGGTCGGAGGGAGTTACCGCTAGGGAGGACCATATAGCCGACCCGGTCACCCGACCCATGAAAGTGTGTGAGCTTGCAGCCCCCGAGCAATATGTGGGGACCGAGCTCGTTATTACTACATAGTGCTTAAACTCGGAAAACAATTGCGGAAGAAGTTTTTAAGGAAAAGGTTGTCTTATCTTCTTATCCCGCATGTTGGGGACGTCGCGACGGTTCTGGCTCGTCTTTTTCCGATGCGGTTCGTCCAGTGGCCGAAGTCGGAGGGTCGTGCCGTAACGTGCCACAGGAGGGACGGAGAGAGCGCGTCGCGTCGCTCAAGGCACGAAGTTAATGTGCGACAATGGCTACTTCTGCCCCGCTTTGAAAAGATCGCGACGGAGATCTGGGGCCGCTACTCCTTTCCGCTGCTTCACTTCTTCACTCCTTCCTGCCCCTTTGTCCCTGCACAAGAGAGAAGGGGTAGCAGAATCTCGAACGGCAGATGACCGACGGCAGCGGTGACCGGACGGCTGGGAAATGGGGGGCGGCTGCGGGCCTACGGGCCCCTGACGCCAAGAGGACACGCTCTGACGCCGGGCCCTTTGGTACCGCGACGGGGGATAGGGTCACGCTGCCTCCGTCGTCCCTCCGCATTAGAATTCCCCTCCGCGGGTACGTATTGACTACCGGCCCCGGGGTGGTTTCGAATTCCGCCTTTTACTTACGTCGGGCCATTTTCCTTTTTCTCTCTCAGCGCCTCCGGCCTGCGTCTGGGCCGGCCATCTGCGGTCGTCACGGCGGGGGAAACGGACGGTGACGCGGCTTCGATGTCCTTCCGGCCGCCCGGTCACCTCCTTGGTGGCGTCCGGACGACGGATCTGTCGACGACTGGCGCGACCGAGGCCTCTCTCAATGCCCATATTTGAGGGCTACTTCCCGCATGAGGCGGCGCAAAGAATGAGCCTCGCCGCCGCCGACGAGAAGAGCTCGCCAAGAAGCGCGAGGAGACGCAGTCGCAGCGGGCTCGAGCCGAGACCGCCGAGACTGAGCTGGCCAGTCGCGCTTGAAGAGTCGCGGGCCTCGCGCGAGGCCCTTCTGCCTATGCTTCGCCCGGCCTTCGAGAGCATAGGGAAGAGCCTGAAGCCGCTTGGGGTGAGGCCGAGGAACCATCGACCATACCCGACGGGTATGCCCACGGCTCACCCAGCGGCCGACGCCGCCGACCGCTTCGAGCCATACGCGAAGCGCCTGCTCTCGAGGGGCGGGGTCGCTGCCGACATCGCAGAGCACGTCTCGGCTCGCGCCCGCACCGCGACGCTTCTTCGACCGATGGCGGCCGCCATTTGGGATCGAAGGAGATGCGAGCCCCATTCGAGCTGGCAGAAGCGGCGGCGAGAAGGTTGCGGCGCAGGGGGACATCGTCATGAGCAGCGATGGCTCAGATGGTGATGACGCCTCCGGCTAAGGAACCTCCTGGCGCCTCCGCTTTCTTTTGTGTTTATGTGGTGCGATGTGTTTTTGGACATCTTCCTTAATATCTTGCCTCTTTCCTTCACGAGTGACACCCGCTGAAGCACCATAGCCTTTAGGAGCCGCGGGAACGGCCGAAGCGTAGGTCCCAGCGCTACAACGTCACCATCTGGATCTTCGGGTCGAACGGTGGCGAGTTGGGGAACCTTTATAGCGGCGAAGGGATCCTTGGAGTGGCGCGGCGGTTGCGGGCACCCCTTTGGGTGATGAAGTCGAGGAAGGTGGAACGAGCTCTGCTCCTGGCGCGAACACATCGTCGAGCTCGCGCCGTCGTTGGTGAAGAAGACCATCGAGGAGGGAAATGCGAATCCAGAGATCACGGAGATGACGCGCAAAGGCCCCTACCTGGCGCGCCAACTGTCGGTGTTTCGTATGACCGGCAAGTAAATTTGTAAGTTTCGTATGAAGGGAGTTTTCTGGTTCGTGGGGAAGAAAGCGAGGGAGAGCCCCCCTCCCTAAAGGTCCCGCCTCCCCTTATATAGGCGGAGAGAGCAGGTTACATGTGGCTTAGGGGAGAGGAGCAACTAGTGCGCGCTATCCTTGGCATCGTGTTTATGATCTTTGAGTTGATGTGTCCTGCGCGCCATGATGGGTTAGCGTGTTCAGCCCGGCTATGTCCTATCGGTAGGGTTAGCCGGCAATGCTTCGCTTGGGAAGCGCGCTTCGTCTCTCGTGCGCTTGTCGGCGTAGGGGTTGCGTGGGGCGTGGTCTGGCGTTGTTCGGGAGGAACGCCCATCCCCGCCGGCTGCCTCGCTTTCGGGCGGTCGCCCAACTTCAGAGTTTGCTGAAGACGTGGCCGAATCACGAGACAGATTTTGCCAGGCCCACCACGACTGGTCGGAGGATGCCTGCTCTCCCGTCATGCGGTTGGGCAGGAGCGTTCGGGAGCCTCGACCGAGACCCACTGGGGCCGAGGAGTCCGACCATGCGCCGGACGGCGTGTTCCCGCAGATCAAGGCATAGGCGAGGGATCTCTCATGGCCCGATTGAGACCTTGCTGTGAGGTACCTCTGGAGACCGAGGTGGAAAACCGCGGTGGGGAAAAAGTCTAGATGGGAAAGTTTGAAAAACTATTAGAGATGACAACATTCTTTTGTCGAGTCTAACACTCTACGCATTCACTGAGTAATAATACATGATTTAAAAAATATCAAAGATCGAGATGAAAAATCGAGATGGAAAAATGTCTGCACACGTATTTCTGGTGACGAAAACATTTTTTCCGGGAAAAACGGAGAAAGGACCTAGACGTAAGGAGCAAGGGCCTGTTTGTTATGTTTTTGGACCTGTGCGCTATCCTGAAAAATTAGAAAAGGGCTTGTTCGAGATTTGAATTTAACGGGAGTTTGTTTCCGTAAAATAGTGCACGAGGGACCCAAACGCGATTAAGAAAAAAATATCTTCCCCTCACAAAAAATCACGAAGGACCTATTCGTAATTCGTAGGGACCTATCCGTAATTTGAAGAAACAGAGGGGTTTTTTCACAAATGTGGCTAGGGTGACAGGTGGATGCGGCCTCCTTCCGGCAATTCTTCCATGTTTAGTAGGGGTAGTATACGCTGGGTCCCCGCGGATCTCCCGCTTTCCGTCGGCGAACAAGATGCACCTTCTCCCTCCCCGCCTTGCAGCGCCTGCTCACAAGCATTACATCCTTTAGCGCACCGCACCTAGCAACAAAGCCGAATAATTAATCAAACAGGGCAAGAAGATCAGGCGGCGACCTTGCCAAGGAGGATCTCGTTGGTGTGCAGCCCGCTCGTAGATGTCGGAGGTGTCGAGGAAGGTGACGCCGGCGGCGACGGCGTGGTGGATGAGCGCGTGCCCACAAGCATTACATCCTTTAGCGCACCGCACCTAGCAACAAAGCCAAATCATATACTACCTTTATTATAGTTCATAGATTTCCTGGAAGGAGATCGAAGCCACGTGTCAGCGCTACGTCAAAATCTCTCTAAAAAAATATAATTACATTTAGGTCTTTTCGGCAGTTTTTTACAAAAAGACCTTTTAGTTTAGCAAAATTACGAATCTTTGGTGAAGGGACCCTAAATAAATGCCGAAGAAAAATTAGTAATTACATTTAGGTCCTTTTAGCGGTTTTTTATGAAAAGGATCTTTTGGTTCAGTAAAATTGCACGTTTTTCGTGAAAGGAGCCTGAATAAATGCAAAAAAAACGTAATTACATTTAGATCGTTCTAGTTATTACTCGCAAAAAGGACCTTTCGATTTTGTGCAATCGCGGCCAATTTAAAAGAACCCCCCTCCCGAGAAAAGTGAAGTTGTATTTTTTTCATAAAGAATTCATGTCAAGTTTTTTTGACGGGCACAGCATCGCGTGCCTTGTGTCCTCCCTTCTCGAACGCCCCTAAAAAATGTAATTTTCGTGTAGGCATTTTCGCGCAGTTTTTTACGAAAATGACCTTTTGGTTCAGCAAAATCGCGGAGCTTTCGTAGGAAGACTAAATAAATGCCAAAAAAAGGCATAATAACGTTTAGATTATTCCAACTATTTTTCGCGGAAAGGATCTTTCGTTTTAGCGTAATCGCGGACACGCGCGGCGTGGCACGCCGCGAAAACATTCTAGTACATATATTAATCTCTGCAGAGTTCCCGGACAGGGAGGAGGCCACATCGCCAAGTGAGCTGCGCAGGTTCTGGCTCGGTGGCTCAGCCGGCCGCCTCGTTTTTTTCACGTATAGGTCCCTAAAAAATGCGTAATTACGTGTAGGTCCTTCTCACGATTTTTTACGAAAAAGACCTTCTAGTTTAGAAAAATCACGAATCTTTCGTGAAAGGCCCCTAAATAAATACGAAAAAAATATGTAATTACATGTAGGTCCTTCCCATGATTTTTTACAAAAAGGACCTTCTGGTTCAGAAAAATCGCGAATCTTTCGTGAAAGGAGCCTAAATAAATGCCGAACAAATAGCGTAGTTACGTTTGGATCATTCCAGCTATTTTTCACGAAAAGAATCTTTCGGTTTAGCGCAATCGCAAATCCTTTGGGAGAGAACCCTAGATAGATGCAAAAAAAATGCATGATTGTGTTTGTATCCTTTCAACCGTTTTACATGTTTTCTCAACGATTTTAGTAAAAAACACCACCAGAAAAAAACGAAATTATTTCTGTGAAAAAAACAACACACACGGCGTATCATGCTGTGAAAACTTCCTAGTAATTAATCAAACAGCGATGACCCTGCCAAGGAGGATCTCGTTGGTGTGCGGCCCCCGCCCGTAGATGTCGGAGGTGTCGAGGAAGGTGACACCAGCGGTGACGGCGTGGTGGATGAGCACGACCATGTCAGGCTCGGGCTTGGGCAGGCCGTAGAAGGCGGACATGCCCATGAAGCCCAGATCCTGCGCCGAGACCTCCAGCCCCTGGGAGCCCACCTTTACGTGGAACCGCCACCACGGCTAGGGGTGGAAATCGAGCCAAATTATCATTTTTTTCGAGCTTTTTCTTAAATTGACACAGATTGATTTAATATCATTTTATTTATAGTTTGGAAGTGTTTTTAGAATCGAGCCAATGAGCCAAGCCGAGCCAGAGCAAAATCCTATTTCATTCAAAATTGACTTATTTCAATGTTTAACCAATGAACAAGTGTAATTCAAGTAATTTTGAACCGAGCCAATGAGCCCCACTAGCAAGCTTTTTTTTCCAGCCCTAGCCACGGCCGGCAAGATGAAGCTTTGCGCTGCTGTTGTTGGGTGTGGCCGGCGTGATCGGCAGTGGTTGTGGATAGGGGTGCAAACGGATCGGATACGGATGGATTTCACTCATTCCGTATCCTATTCTAATTTTTTTCTCGGATATAGAATTGGATACGGACAGTGCCAGATTCGAATACAAATACGAATTACTTCGGTCGCGAATACGGAGCGAATACAGATCGTTCCGGATACAGTTAGTCTCGGTCACGAATAGTTAGTCAGATAATGCGTGAAAGCAGAAACCATATATGTCATGTATATTAAGATCGATCAACCATACACAAAACTTTACTAGAACCTTCAAGACACATAAGTATTTCAATTTCAATAATAGGTGTCTTCCCTACATAAAAATAATATGCAGCTAGGGATGAAAACGGATAGTAATTCGGATATCAATTTTTTTGTCTTTGTTCTTCAATGGGGAACAAATAGGATACAGAATTTTCTATCCGAATTCATATTCTTGTTTGTGGTGTTGAGCTTATTCAAATTCATAAAAAATGAACCTCAAATTCATTATATATTTATTTAAATGATAGAAACAAAATTCGGATATCAATCGGATACGGATTCGATATTTTTTCACCTTTTATTTATAGGAAGCAAATAATGCGTAATTTTTTTATCTAATTTTATAATCTTATTTTTATAATGAGCTTGCTAAAGTGTTAAAAAATGAAAACCAAAATCGTTATATATCTATTTAAAAATGTCGAATTTGTTCAGAAATTCGGATATCCGTTTTCATCCCTATATGCAGCCAAGTATAATTTCAATCAACATATGAACTTATATGATGTATAATGTTTATGTTTATCGGATCAGTATCGAAAATCTATTTCACTAATTTACACTGATATTTTTCGGATATCTCGGATATGCGGTACGGATCGGATACAAATCGGATACTTCTCTTCCCATATCTTATCCCATATTTTTTCGGATAGGCGGATTTGAATCCGGATCGAATCCGGATATAACCGGATATCATTTTTTCAGATTCGAATCGGGTTTTAAACGAATTCGGGCTCGGATCGGTCGGAAATTATCCGCTTCGTTTACACCCCTAGTTGTGGAAACATCACTGCATATGTGGGGTCAATGTAAGAGCTTACGGACGCGGCAGCTTTTTTTCTCTAAGAACCTTAAGTGAAAAAAGAATAAACTACAAGGCGTAGATTGCAGGTTAATGCTGCAAAACATTGGTTAATCATAATCACACAACCGTCCCACAAGAGGAATTCAGGATCAGGGACTATGGCTTTCATTTCCTATGCATGGTAACATGGAGACAGGGTTCACAGAACCGATGAAAACCATTCGAAAACCGTAATTTTCGAGCGTACCGCTACATTCAAGATCCAAAACCGCTCGGTGAACTGGTCTAATTAAAAAATTCAAAAAATTTGAAAAATTTATGCGTTGAAAACCGCTCGAAAACCGTTAAAAAACCACTCTGAAAACCGCTAGAAAACCGTTTTTTAAGAACATTTCATTTGCTTGATGGTTTTTCACGAAAAACCGAGTGGTTCCCCCCAAAAAAACCACGGTTTCTCGCCAAAAACCAAACTATTTTTGATTTTTTTATTTTTTTCAAACTATTTTGGTTTCTTAACCCTTCGATTTCTAAAGGTTTTCGATCAGTTTTTGCAGTTTTTGAATTTCAAATTTTGAACGGTTTATCAAAAAACGATTTTTGAAACCCTACATGAGAGACACACACAAGGTTTCAAATTTCACTTTCGGATCACATCTTAGAGGTGGCCGAAATCTGAAATTCGAACGAAATTCGAAAATCAAATTTGAAATCGAGAAAACCGAAATTTCGGCCGAAATCTCTTGTTAAATAGTCTCCCAAGGCTAGAAAAAATTAGAAAAAAAATATGAAAAAATCATACAAGCATTTATCTACATTTCTGATTTGTTTAAATGCAAAATACCAAGTATATGCACATAAGATTCCCAAGTTAGGATTTAGGGTTTAATCCAAAATACATCATGGAAGGCCGAAATCTATGTTAGGGTCAATGCAAAAATACATCATTTAAGGCCGAAATCCAAGTTAGGGTTTAGAGTTTAGGCCAAAATCCAAGTTAGGATTAGGGCCACATAATTTGTGTATATATATATTTTTAACTTTTCATGTGTATTCCTCGTAAAAATATATTACAATTCTCCACAAAAACATTGGTACAAAATCTGGACCAAAACCTATGCAAACTGGTCCAAATCATAGAAATCTCGTTGAGATTCACCGAGATTTACCGAAAATTAGGGTAAAATTACTGTAGTAAACCCTAATTTTCAAAAAAAAATTCATTCTGTGGGGATTTGGAATCACGGCCCCGCCTGAAAACCGAAATTTCACTAAAATTAATCGAGATTTTGAAACTGGACACATTGTGAGTTTAAAATTGATAATTTAATTGGTTTTTAAATATTAATATTTCAAAGGGTGCTACAAAACTCATAAACCACGTCACAAAGTATTTTTGGAATTTTTATTTAGATTTAATGTCTAAACCAAAATGATTTCCATTCCACTAAAGGATCATGGTTTCCATTCTATATCTTACAGCAACCAAATTAATACTGTTGACTAAGGATCCATTCAAGATTGAAATGGCTTTCAAAAATAATTTTAAGTGTACTAGTTTGTTTGAAATTATTTAGTTTCATAGTATTTGTTGTTTTTTCATGTAAAGTTGACATAAATAGGTAAGATTGATGTAAATTCAACTAGGTTGTATAAATCTAGGTCTTCGTTTTTCTAACATACAAAACAAATTCGGACTTTTTGGCTCAAAGTTGAAATAACTAGCTATGTCAATTTTGTATTTGAGGGTGACAAATAAACACTTGGAATGGAAAAAAATTCCCATTCTTTACGGGGACACATTTTGAGCAGGCACATGTATTAAGGGGTTAAAAGACAAACATATCGGTAAAGGAAATGGTGATGATATCATTAGTATTGATGTCTTAGAATTAAGAGATATAGCCAAGTTCGAAACAGATTATTGTGGGAGAATCAGGCGGACTGGCTACGACTTTCAGATTCTAAACCGGACTGATGAGAATCAGGTTCTAGCTAGATTCTGATTTTATGTAGAGAGTAGGTTCTGATTATAGGAGAAACTATCTAGAATACTCTCGTTTAGTAAGCAATCCGTTTTTTTTAAGCGAAAGCTATCCCGAATAGGACCATAATTTTTAGCGTGTATACTTACCTATATAGTTGGAGAGAGTAAGCACCAATGGGGATGAAAGAGAGAAAATATCGTTGATTTTCAGCACGCCTAGCTTTGTATTTTCATACAAGGTGAAAAACAGTGCATATGCATTTTATTCAACATATCAACATAGGAGTAACAATACTAATCAATTACTTGAATCAGTAATACACAAAAATAGTCTAGGATAATCTCTATCCCATTGTTATCTCCAGCCCAAATCTAAACCATTTACTGTGCATTGAGATATGTGCTGGACATTATCTATACTAATATAAAATGTACGAGTTCAAATTTGGTCTATTAATTGTAGGATGATCCGGGGCATCCAGGTTATCCATTTCTTTCATCCGAGAGATGGAATGCATAGTTAGATCCTTACACCATAATCACAATTATGAAATTAAACATGCAATTATGTCACCTTTATAGCTTTGCTTTACTGCTATGCCTGCTCCTCTGCTACGGAAGTGAGCGAAGGTGACATGGGTCACCTTCCGCGCTCCCGTACTATGGAAAGTCATTGGAGCTATTCATAATATCTCCAAGGAAATCTTTCAATACTATGAAGAAAGTAGAATAATTTATGAAATTATTCCACCATACTCACCTCAATCCAATGGAGTTACCAAACGAAAAAACCAAACTCTTTCTGATTTGTTTAATGCCAGGCATGTTGGACTCATGGTGTGGTAAGACAGTTCTCACAGCTAATTATGTCTTAAATAAGGTTCCACCTCACAATTACGAGGAAACACCTTATGAAGGATGGAAGGGGAGAAAACCTAACCTATCTTTTCTTCAAACTTGGGGACGCCTTGCAAAGGTAAATGTTCCATTACTAAAGAAAAGGAAGTTTGGTTCAAAGACAATTATTGATTGTCTTTCTGGGTTATGCTCATCATAGCACGGCTTATAGGTTTCTAGTGATCAAATATGAGGTGAGTGACATTTCTACAAATGTCTTGATGAAATATCTAGATGCGGCATTCTTGTCATTGTCCCTTCCAGTTCAAGTGAATACTATTTCTAGCATGGAAAGCATTGCTTTTGAATTGGAGTTGAGGAGTAAGAGGTAAAGGATTGAAAAATCCTTTGGGGATGACTATGGGGTTGTTTGGTCCCATGTGTCATTGACTCAAAAAAAGTGTGGTAAAATTTATTTTACTAGCCAAAGTGTAGCTTCAATTTTAATGACCTAACCTTAGACAAGTTTGGCAAAAGCTTTGGCAAAACATGGCAACATTAGTATATGAACTAAACAAGCCCTATGTCACCTATCTCATTGATGATGAACCATGAACTCTTTCAGAGGCATACGCATCTCCAGATGCGGAGTACTAGAAGGAAGTAGTCCATAGTGAAATGTATTTCATCATCACTAACAGAACATGGGAGGTCATTGATCTTCCAGCTAGCTGCAAACCAGTGGGATGCAAATCGATTTTCAAGAGGAAGAGAGACCTGATGGTACTATTGAAAAGTACAAGACCCATTAAGTGGCTAAGAGTTTCACTCAAAAGAAGACAGAGGATTATTTTGGTACTTACCCTCTTGTGGCTCATTTACCCACAATCTGTGTAATTCTAACAATTATAGCTGCATGTAAACTCTATGTCTATCAAATGGAAATGAAGACCACTTTCTGTAACATCCCAAATTTTGGCTTTTTCTTTAATTAATATTATTTTATTGTCATTTTTGAATTTTGGGAATTTTCTGGATTTTATTTGGATTTTCTGAGATTTATTGGAATTATTTCAAATTAAAAATATATTCCTTTTGTCAAGAAATAATTATAAAAAGAAAAGTTTAAAATAAAGTTTTGTCAAAATTTTTATTTAAGTCCAGAATGTCTCAAAGTATTTTTGAGATTTTTCTTAGAATTTTTCGGATATTTTTATTGCCCTAAATAAATCAAATGATTTTCCTTATTTATTTTAAATAATCCTGAACGAGATCGGGTCAAGCTCAAAGATCGTAGGCGCGCAAGCCCAATTATTCGGCCCGTTCTATCGGGAGGAGTAATGTGCACCGTCGGATCGAAATCTAACGGGCTTTATCAAGCCACGTCATTTAAAGAAACCCTAATCACTAGCGGCCGTTGGATTCACATCGCACGGTCCTTACTAGAGCTTACCGATTCGGAAACCCTAAGCCATCCGGGCCGTCGGATCAAGAACGTGCGGTCACGGGTCGTCGTCTCCGAGCCGGACTCGGACGCCGCCGCCGTGTCCATCTCGAACTCCGCCGCCGCTAAGCTTTTCAATTTTAGCGCCGCCTATATAAGGACCGGAGCACCTCTCCCGAGAATCTCCACAAGTCGTCGCACTGTTTCATTGTTGCATCTTTGCCGGAGAAATGCCAAAGAGGTCGTGAGAGCTCACCGTAGTTCAAAGACGCTTTCCGTCGCATTCCGCCGTCGCCGGGGACTTCTTCCGACATGTGGGTTCGGGATTCCGGCTCACCGCGTCACGCCGCGTCGATTTCGCCAACTGGTGGTCACCGGAGGACGCTGCATCGCCATTAGAGTTGTCGTCTTCTTCAAGTTCGGTGAAGCCACCGCCGCTGCAACGCCATCGCCGGAGCCGAGCTTGGAGGACCGTTGGATCATCATCGCACGCACGGAATTCGTCCACGTCGCCTCGTACACAGTGGATAGCTCGGGTAAGATTTCCGCCGTTAGATTGAGATCGGATGGTCAGGAATGCGCCACGTCGATTAGGTCAATAGTATTCACCTCGGGGAAGTAATAGCCGTTGGATTAGAATCCGGTGGTTGACGTTTAGCCACGTCGCGGATTAAATGGAGATCGTTGGATCGATTTTAGATAGTCGGGATTGTGCCACGCGTTGACCGTACTGACCGGCGCCATGCTGACGTCAGCCGATGTCATAACTTCGGATTTTCTTTTTCAAAAATAATTCGGAATATTTTGATTTTCCAATTTTATGGTTTTTTCAGGAATTTGAATTTTTCGGGGGCTCGTTCTCCCTCATACGAACTCCGATTGAGGTGATTCAAATTCCTAAAAATTTGTAAAATTGAGATCTATCCAATGGTGATTTTTTGGATTTTTATAATTTGTTTGTCCTTTGGTATTGGTGTTTATTTGCTATTTCTTCTCGATTCGCAGAGACGTTGAATTGTGCGAGGCTTTGAGGAGGAATTTGCAACTCAGAACAATCTTTAGACCAAGACCAGGAGCTTAACCAAGGCAAGTTGTTCTTTGATCATGTTGCACCCATGTTTGCAAAATTGCTATTTTGATTTACTTTAATGCATGTTATTTTATGTGTATAAATGATTTCAACTTAAATTTGGGATTAGCTAACATACCCATTGAATTACACCCTACCTTGTTATTTGTATGCCATAATTTACTTGTCACCTAAGGTTGGTGCAGTATAGTTGGTTAACAATGAAATCAACATAGATGGTTAGATCGGATTAGAATTGCTTAGCCATGCCACGTCATCATTTGTACATGAAATGTTGATTATTAATTTTGACTAAAGGAATATGGAACAATGATGTAAATTTGTGTGTCATGTGTGGTCACACGAGAAGATTGAGTTGTTGTGGCGAGGAGGTCACGCAACGATGTTGAATTGTGTATAGCATGTGATGCTTGGTAACCAACCGGGTGGTAATCATTTTTAGATTGAAGCAAGTGGAAGGGGCAAGTGTGCCAAGGTGGGCTCAGTGGAGCTGAGGGTATGTGTAAGTCTTGCTTTAATCAATCCTAAGGACTTAACCTTGCAAGCCTTTGACCTGAGTCAATCATGCAACCGCATGTCTGTTATGGGGCAGCCTAGCTGACTAATTTGCAAATGCTTAGCTTGAGTGCTATCGTGGTGGTGTGAGTCCGGGTGCACGGAGGAAACTCACATGGCGCAAGAGGGGGGCCCTGTTGTGGTGGTGTAAACCTTCAGTGTTGAAACCTCAGCGGGTAGCACTGGGTTAAGAGGATGCATTGTAAAGGCTTTGTTATAATCATTCGCCTGTGTGGTGCATGGTTGTATCATGTGGGTAAAGTGAATAACCTCTGCAGAGTGTACAAACTATTCGGATAGCCGTGCTCACGGTATTGAGCAATGCTCGGGGATTACAGTCAAGGGGTAGTTAATTAAAATGGACAACTGGATGGGATGGCAAGATGCCATGTGGATAATGGAACTTGATTTAGGATGGAAACTTGGATTGATTTGAGACCAATGGAATCTACTTACTGTTACTATTTGTTTTTACTGTCTTTTCAAATCTATGTAATGTATGTGTTCTTAAATGATGCTTTACCGCAAATGAACCACTTAGCCATTCCTTTGGAATAAGCCTGCATATAGCTATGATAGGATTGCATTCTGTGCACAACTTGTTGAGTACGTGCTATTGTACTCACCCTTACTTAACAACCAACAACAGTGGAGGAATCATCGCCCGTGCTTGAGGAGGACTTTCAGGTGGACGCGAGTCACTAGGCCAAGCCTTGTCAGTCGCCTGTGGTGTACTGATGAGTCACTACGTCTTCTACTATTTTCCGCTGTATTTGTCTTATTTACCTTAGGATTGCCCTGTGTGGCTAAATAATTGTAAGTGATCATAATATCATACACTAGTTATGTTAATAAATGAAGTCTTATTATTCTTATCGTTGTGTATGATATGATGCTTACTGATGTTAAGCTGTGTGCACTAGCGTTGATCCTAGGACTAGTGCGGTAAAACACAGTGGATTCGAATTGGTGAATTTGGGTCCTTACAGAGGTGGTATCAGAGCATACTGACTGTAGGACTTGGCCCTAGTTGGTAAAGTGTCCAAAACTATTTTCTAAAGGAAAAATCTAAAATGGATTAAGGCAACACTCTCAACTCATCTTATTCTCCGCTCCTTACCTTTGCTGAAAGCTACCTCAAATTTTTTAGAGTGGCCATTTGAAGTTGAAGACTTATCTATTTCTCTTTTAAATAGATGAGGAGGAGACAGTCGTACGTAGAGTGCGAGGGTGGCTACGCAACAGAGCTCTGGAGGGTGCTCCAAGTCTTGGGAGGTTTCGCTAAACCAACATATCAAGGCCGAAGCTGGATCGTCAACGGAGCCACAAGAGGAATGGTGTGCAAGCTCCTAATCTACGCCAGAGACGGTGAGAAGGCAACCCAACCTATCAGCATCACGGTGAGAAGGGCCACTTGGGAGATCGGAATCCAGGAGGCATCGTGACTTGCTTTACGGAGAATCTGCTACGACTACTACCACGAGCTGGATGACACGGTGTTCAGACTCCACCCCATGGTTCGAGATGCTTGGCGTTCATATGTCACACGAAAGGAGGATGCTACTGCAGTGCACTTAGCACGATTTGCAGCTGCTCAAGAGGCTCATGTCAGCGACACTGACACAGAATTAAGGATGTTCTATGAAGCGCTCAGAGTTGCGGAGAAGGAACTGCACGAGACCCAAGTAGCTTACGAGGAAAGGATCATGGAGCTCGAGGAGGCATTACAGGAGGAAGGCCGCGCTACACCATCATCATCAGAGGAGATGAAGTCAGAGTTCGAGGAGCCGAAAGCGCCACCGAGCTATGGACACCGAGATCGCTTTGCACCAAAGACTCACTCATCCGCCAAGATACCCACTGTGAAGTTCCCGTGGGGGATGGCTCGAGGAGTGAGAGACTTAGGGTTAAGTTGGGACTCAAGTATTGAGTCGCGTCATTAGAATAGCCTTATCCACATGTAATAGACATTAAGGTTGAGTGTTTAGTTTGGTTTTTAATGTTTGCTGAGTGTGCAGTATGTGTTGCAAAGCTTTTAGGCTTTTGTAAGCAACCATACCAAGTTAATTAATAAAAGTATCAGAGTATTGGGTTTAACCTATTTCCCCCGCTTTAGAAATTCTTGCATCTTATCTGTGTTATTTCTATCTTCCCTAACCCAAGAAACAACCAAGCAGATGGTGAACACTCGTGGTAACAATGGAGCATCAAGAAGTGGTCTTCGTCGGAATGATGAGTTCAATGATGAGATGCCACTGCAGCCAGCACCGCCGGTAGATATACAGAACTTGGGAGCTTTTATAGCCGCACAAACTCAACTTATGCAAACCATGATACAGCAAATGCAGAATATGACCAATCAAGCTGCAGGCAACAACAATGCGCAACAAGGAAACAATGGGCAGCGCTCTCATTCTAAGTTGTCGGATTTCATGAGGACCCGCCCTCCAACATTCTCAGGCAATGCTAACCCTTTGGAGGCCGATGATTGGTTGAGAACCATTGAGAGGAAGCTGCATATCACGCAGTGTGAAGGCAATGAGAAGTTGTTGTATGCTTCACACCAGTTAGAAGGAACTACCGCAGAATGGTGGGAGAACTACTGCGCAGCACATGAAGCCCCACAGGAGATTTCTTGGGAAGAATTTTGGTGCCTTCCACAAGATTATGTGCTCAAGGAATGATGGATCTTAAGAAGGAAGAGTTCGTGGCTCAAACAAGGGGCGTCAAGGCGTAATACTGAATAAGTTTACCTGGGTTGGCACGTTATGCACCAGAAGACGTGGCCACAGATAAGGCTAGATAGTCCCGTTTCTTAAAGGGTTTGACCTCGGGATTGCAGGTGGGACTGATTACCCACAACCTCCCTGATTTCCAGGAGTTAGTCAATAAAGCTTTGATCCTTGAGGATAAGCGCAAGGAATTAGGAGAGGATTGTAAGCGCAGAATGGCTAGTCAAGCTGGACGGCCTACTCAGTTCAGGTTGAGGATGTCACCCCAGCAATTTGCTAGGATCCAGCCACAATTTCCAGGCAAGACATCAACTTCATCATCTCGCCCTGCTAATCAGAATTTTCAAACACCAGCACTAGGAGGTAATGCATAGGCAGGAAGTCAGCAGTCCACTGTCAAGAAATGCTTCTCTTGCAATGAGCCAGGACATTTTGCTAACAAGTGTCCGAGGAAGGGAAATATTACTCCAGTTCACTTCAACCTAGGTACTACTCTAGCTAAAGCCCCAAAGGATGAGGAAATCGAGTACCGGCAGCCAGAGCATCGCCTCGCATTTACAATGCGTGGAAGAATCAATCACATCTCGACGAATGAGGTCCAGGACGCCATGGAAGTTGTGCTAGAAATATCCGAAGTCGACACCGCCATTGATTCACAAGCAGACGACTCTCTCTTAGCTAACCAAAATCAGGAGAGTGAGGATAGCTATCCAAGGGCCTGCAATCCTCCGTTCGATATCTACGGTGAAGGCTGTGAAGAGAAGGACTAGCCAGACGTCTAGGATCGTGTTTTTTTCCAGTCTTTGATTTGTCTAAAGTTTAGTCGCCAGTTTAATGTCCCCGTTGCTGTATTACCCACGAGTCCAATTTTTGTAATAATGAGATATGCCGAGTAGTGCTCTGAATTTAATTTTTAAGTTACTGCCTAGTTATGGTCCAAACTGCTACGATCTGTGCGTACCAGCCATTGACCTAGCGTGAGTCATGAACATGATGAATAAGGTATTCATGAAGTATTGGGATAAATTTGTGGTTGTCTTTATAGACGATATCCTTGTATACTCCAAGTTAGAAGAGGAGCATGCAGAACATTTGAGATTGGTTTTGGAGAAGTTACGAGAACAACAGTTATATGCTAAATTCAGTAAATGTGATTTTTAGAAGGAGAAAGTGGAATTCCTTGGCCATGTAATGACAGCTAAAGGAGTTGCTGTGGATCCAAGTAAAGTGGAAACTATGTTGCATTGGGAGCAGCCGAAGACAGTTACTCAAATCCGTAGTTTTCTGGGAATGGCGAGATATTACCGTCGGTTCATAGAAGGATTTTCGACGATTGTGAGACCTCTTACGCAATTGTTAAAGAAGGAAAAGAAGTTTGCATGGACGTTAGAGTGCGAAAAGAGTTTTGAGGAGTTAAAGAAGCGATTAACATCCGCACATGTGTTAGTATTGCCAGATGTGCAGTGTGGCTTTGACATTTATTGTGATGCATCAAGGCAGGGACTTGGTTGCGTCTTAATGCAGAATGGCAAGGTTGTAGCCTACGTCACAAGGCGCTTGAGGCCGCATGAAGGAATTATCCGACGATGATTTAGAGTTAGTCAGTAGTGCATGCTTTAAAGATATGGCGCCATTATCTCATTGGAAATAGATGTGAGATATATACGGATCATAAGAGCCTGAAGTACATATTCACCCAGTCAGATCTTAATATGAGGCAGAGAAGATGGCTAGAATTAATTAAGGATTACAATATCAGAATCCATTATCATCCTGGAAAAGCCAATGTGGTAGCTGATGCTTTGAGTCGTAAAAGCCACAGCGTAAATGCAATAGAAGCCAGCGATCAATCGGAGTTGTGTGAAGAATTTCGGAAGTTGGGATTAGAAGTTGTGCCACAAGGATTTGTAGCTGCCTTGGAAGTAAAGCCGACCCTTGAGGACCAAATTAGGGAAAGGTAAGGTAATGATGAGAAGATCAGCAAGATCAAGTCTAAGAAAGAGGAAGGTTTAGCAGAAGATTTCACCATAGATGAGCAAGGAACCCTATGTTTTAAAGGTCGAGTTTGTGTGCCAAATGAGAAGGAACTTAAGCAATTGATTCTTGAGGAAGCACACGATTCTAAATATTCTATTCATCCCGAAAGTGCCAAAATGTATCAAGACCTTAAGAAGAGATTCTGGTGGCCAAGTAGAAGCGTGAAGTGGCAGAGCATGTTGCTTTGTGTGATGTGTGTCAGAGAGTAAAGGCAATGCATCAAAAGCCTGCAGGACTGTTGCAGCTATTGAAGATTCCGGAATGGAAATGGGAGGAGATTGGAATGGATTTTATCACGGGATTGCCCAAGACTCAGAGAGGTTATGATTCGATATGGGTCGTCATTGACCGATTGACTAAGGTTGCTCATTTCATTCCAGTGAAGACAACTTATTCAGAAGATCGATTGGCAGAATTATACATATCAAGAATCGTATGTTTGCATGGTGTACCTAAGAAAATTGTGTCGGATCGGGGTACCCAATTTACCTCAAGATTTTGGGATAAACTGCATGGAGCAATGGGAACTCGTCTGAATTTCAGTACTGCTTATCATCCACAAACATATGGCCAAACAGAGAGAGTTAATCAGATTTTAGAAGATATGTTGAGAGCTTGTGCGATATCGTATGCTGCATCTTGGGATAAATGTTTGCCATATGCAGAGTTCAGTTACAATAATAGTTATCAGGCTAGTTTGCAAATGTCACCATTTGAAGCCTTATATGGTCACGCCTGCCGTACCCCATTAAACTGGAATGAAACAGGGCAGCGTTCAGTGTTTGGGCCTGAGTTGCTCAGAGAGGCCGAAGAACAAGTTGCCATGATCAGAGAAAGACTGAGAACATCACAGTCAAGACAGAAGAGCTATGCTGACAATCGCCGTTGCGAATTGAGTTTCGAGCCTAATGATTTTGTATATCTCAAAGTCACTCCCCTGAAAGGTGTAAAAAGGTTCAACGTCAAAGGGAAGCTTGCACCTAGATATGTTGGACCATTTAAAATTCTGAGCCACCGAGGAGAGGTTGCATATCAGTTGGAGTTGCCCCAATCATTAGCAGGAGTCCATGATGTGTTTCATGTGTCACAGCTTAAGAAGTGTCTCAGAGTGTCAGCAGAACAAACGCCGTTAGAAGCTATCGAATTGCAAGAAGACCTGACTTACAAAGAGCAGCCGATTAAGATTCTAGACGTAATGGAGCGTAGGACCAGAAATAAGTCCACCCGCTTTTGCAGGATTCAATGGAGTAATCATTCAGAAAACGAGGCAACCTGGGAGCGTGAAGAAGAGCCAAAAGCAGAATTCCCGAACCTATTCTCTAGCCAGCCCCAAATCTCGAGGTCGAGATTCTGTTAAGGGGGGAGGTTTGTAACATCCTAAATTTTGGCTTTTTCTTTAATTAATATTATTTTATTGCCATTTTTGAATTTTGGGAATTTTTTGGATTTTATTTGGATTTTCTGAGATTTATTGGAATTATTTCAAATTAAAAATATATTCCTTTTGTCAAGAAATAATTATAAAAAGAAAAGTTTAAAATAAAGTTTTGTCAAAAATATTTTATTTAAGTCCAGAATGTCTCAAAGTATTTTTGAGATTTTTCTTGGAATTTTTCGCATATTTTTATTGCCCTAAATAAATCAAATGATTTTCCTTATTTATTTTAAATAAAAAATCCCGAGAAAAAGATCGGGTCAAGCTCAAAGATCAGGCGTGCGGCGCCTTGACCAATTATTCGGCCCATTCTATCAGGAGGAGTAATGCGCACCGTCGGATCGAAATCTAACGGGCTTTATCAAGCCACGTCATTTAAAGAAACCCTAATCACTAGCAGCCGTTGGATTCACATCGCACGATCCTTACTAGAGCTTACCGATTCGGAAACCCTAAGCCATCCGGGCCATCGGATCAAGAACGTGCGGTCATGGGTCGTCGTCTCCGAGCCGGACTCGGACGCCGCCGCCGTGTCCATCTCGAACTCCGCCGCCGCTAAGCTTTCCAATTTTAGCGCCACCGAGGGGGTATATAAGGAACGGAGCACCTCTCCCGAGAATCTCCACAAGTCGCCGCGCCGTTTCATTGTTGCATCATCGCCGGAGAAACGCCGAAGTGGTCGTGAGAGCTCGCCGTAGTTCAAAGACGCTTTCCGCCGCATTCCGCCGTCGCCGAGGACTTCTTCCGACATGTGGGTTCGGGATTCGGGCTCACCGCGTCGATTTCGCCAACTGGTGGTCACCGGAGGATGCTACATCACCGTCGGAGTTGTCGTCTTTTTCAAGTTCGGTGAAGTCGCTGCCACTGCAACGCCATCGCCGGAGCCGAGCTTGGAGGACCGTTGGATCATCATACGCACGGAATTCGTCCACGTCGCCTCGTACACAGTGGATAGCTCGGGTAAGATTTCCATCGTTAGATTGAGATCGGATGGTCAGGAATGCGCCACGTCGATTAGGTCAATAGTATTCACCTCGGGGAAGTAATAGCCGTTGGATTAGAATCCGGTGGTTGACGTTTAGCCACGTCGCGGATTAAATGGAGATCGTTGGATCGATTTTAGACAGTCGGGATTGTGCCACGCTGACCAGATCGACCGGCGCCATGTCGACGCCAGCCGATGTCATAACTTCGGATTTTCTTTTTCAAAAATAATTCGGAATATTTTGATTTTCCAATTTTATGGTTTTTTCAGGAATTTGAATTTTCCGGGGGCTCGTTCTCCCTCATACGAACTCCGATTGAGGTGATTCAAATTCCTAAAAATTTGTAAAATTGAGATATATCCAATGGTGATTTTTTGGATTTTTAGAATTTGTTTGTCCTTTGGTTTTGGTGTTTATTTGCTATTTCTTCTCGATTCGCGTAGACGTTGAATTGTGCGAGGCTTCGGAGGAGGAATTTGCAACTTAGGAACAATCTTTAGACCAAGACCAGGAGCTTAACCAAGGCAAGTTGTGCTTTGATCATGTTGCACCCATGTTTGCAAAATTGCTATTTTGATTTACTTTAATGCATGTTATTTTATGTGTATAAATGATTTCAACTTAAATTTGGGATTAGCTAACATACCCATTGAATTACACCCTACCTTGTTATTTGTATGCCATAATTTACTTGTCACCTAAGGTTGGTGCAGTATAGTTGGTTAACAATGAAATCAACATAGATGGTTAGATCGGATTAGAATTGCTTAGCCATGCCACGTCATCATTTGTACATGAAATGTTGATTATTAATTTTGACTAAAGGAATATGGAACAATGATGTAAATTTGTGTGTCATGTGGTCACACGAGGAGATTGAGTTGTTGTGGCGAGGAGGTCACGCAACGATGTTGAATTGTGTATAGCATGTGATGCTTGGTAACCAACCGGGTGGTAATCATTTTTAGATTGAAGCAAGTGGAAGGGGCAAGTGTGCCAAGGTGGGCTCAGTGGAGCTGAGGGTATGTGTAAGTCTTGCTTTAATCAATCCTAAGGACTTAACTTTGCAAGCCTTTGACCTGAGTCAATCATGCAACCACATGTCTGTTATGGGGCAGCCTAGCTGACTAATTTGCAAATGCTTAGCTTGAGTGCTATCGTGGTGGTGTGAGTCTGGGTGCACGGAGGAAACTCACATGGCGCAAGAGGGGGCCCTGTTGTGGTGGTGTTACCCTTCGTGTTGAAACCTCGGTGGGTAGCACCGATTAAGAGGATGCATTGTAAAGGCTTTGTTATAATCATTCTTTGTGTGGTGCATGGTTGTATCATGTGGGTAAAGTGCATAACCTCTGCAGAGTGTACAAACTATTCGGATAGCCGTGCTCACGGTATTGAGCAATGCTCGGGGATTACAGTCAAGGGGTAGTTAATTAAAATGGACAATTGGATGGGATGGTAGGATGCCATGTGGATAATGGAACTTGATTTAGGATGGAAACTTGGATTGATTTGAGACCAATGGAATCTACTTACTGTTACTATTTGTTTTTACTGTCTTTTCAAATCTATGTAATGTATGTGTTCTTAAATGATGCTTTACCGCAAATGAATCACTTAGGCATTCCTTTGGAATAAGCCTGCATATAGCTATGATAGGATTGCATTCTGTGCACAACTTGTTGAGTACGTGCTGTTGTACTCACCCTTACTTAACAACCAACAACAGTGGAGGAATCATCGCCCGTGCTTGAGGAGGACTTTCAGGTGAACGCGAGTCACTAGGCCAAGCCTTGTCAGTCGCCTGTGGTGTACTGATGAGTCACTACGTCTTCTACTATTTTTCGCTGCATTTGTCTTATTTACCTTAGTATTGCCCTGCGTGGCTAAATAATTGTAAGTGATCATAAGATCATACACTAGTTATATTAATAAATGAAGTCTTATTATTCTTATCGTTGTGTATGATATGATGCTTACCGATGTTAAGTTGTGTGCACTAGCGTTGATCCTGGGACTAGTGCGGTAAAATACAGTGGATTCGAATTGGTGAATTCGGGTCCTTACACTTTCCTTAATGGGGAGTTAGATGAGGGGATTTATATGAATTAGTCAGATGGGTTTGTGGTTAACGGTCATGAAAACAAAGTGTATCAATTGATTAAATCCTTGTATAGTCTAAAACAAGCTCCCAAGCAATGGCATGAGAAATTTAATAACACACTAATATATGTTGGATTCTGTGTAAATGAAGCCGACAAATGTGTTTACTACCTATTCAAAAAGGGTAAAGGTGTCTTTCTATGTTTGTACGTAGATGGTATATGGATATTTGGGACCGACTTGGATGTAATCAATGAGGCAAAGAACTTTCTCTCTGAATGTCTATATAAAGGACTTGGGTGAAACTGATGTAATTTTAAACATCAAACTTCTAAAGGGTGAGAATGGGACTATCTTATTGTAATCCCATTATGTGGATAAAATTCTAAATTGTTTTGGTTTGAAGGATTGCAAACCTGTGGCCACACCCAATAACATAAATGTTAGCTGCATAAAAAAACTAGACTTGGAAAATACCAACTGAAATACTCTCAAATAATTGGATCCTTATTGTACCTAACAAGTGCTATTAGACCTGATATCTCATATGCTATAAGCAGAATGAGCCAAAATATGGCCAATCCAAGAGATGATCATTGGATAGCACTTGAAAGGATACTTCGGTATATGAATGGGACCATGAATTATGAGATTCATTACTCTGGCCATCCGGCTTTCTTAGAAGAATTCAGTGATGTAAATTGGACCAGTGACTCAGATTAGATGAAAGCCACAAGTGGATATATATTTACTTTGGCAAGTGGGGCTGTGTTATGAAAGTCTTTTAAACAGACTATCATTACACGATCTACCATAGAGGCTAAATTTGTTGCACTTGATTCAACAGTTGTATAGGTAGAAAGGCTCAAAGAGCTACTTTCTGACCATCCTGTACTGGAAAATCCGATACCAGCAATCTTGGTATATTGTGGTAACCAGACTGTAATAGTTAAGGTTAAGAGTAGAAAAGACAATATGAAGTCCTCGAGGCATATAAAGAGATGACTTAAGTCAACTCGGCATGCAAGAGAGACGAGTATTATTACAGTAGAATACATCCAGTCTGAAAGAAACCTTGCAGACCCTTTTACAAAGGGATTATCTAAAGGCCCTATTCAAGCAATGTTTAAGGGAATGGTACTCATACTCTATTAGAGATTTTCAACAGTGGTAACCTATCCTAAAAGATTGGCGATCCTATGAAACAGGCTCTAGGACAACTAAGTTATGTGGGAATCAGAAACACAACCCTAAAGAGTCCTATTAGTTATTGTACTTATTCTGTATGGTAAGTTGAGCTAAGAGCTCTTAATAAATTCAATGCCTTATGGCAGGGAATTGTCCTACAGAATTTTCTGCAGAATTCACCTATGTGAGCTAATCATGAGATCGGAGTCTGGGAGAGTTCAGGGGTATACTCTCTAGTGAGCTTATGAAAATATAAAAGGACATGATCAGAAACCTCGTGATCGAAGAGATGCGACTTTGCTTCCTAATACCGTGTGTTATTAGAATGAATGCTCTCACATCAAGATTTTGGATCAAGACGTAGTCCTCATTTATCTATGCAGATTTGTAGTTATCTTATCTAAGCATTGGTTCAAACCGTTTTGGTACCTTTGCTAAATAGCAGCATATCAAACAGGGCATTTTAGGATCTTTTGGTTTTTTTGAAATTTGAGGCAAAATAGTGGGGATTATTGAGGAAATTTGGTTTTTCCTAAATTTTAAACAAAAAAAGATAAGAGGATGGGCCAACTGGACCGACATGGCCCATTGGGCCAAGTTTGCCCAACCAGCCCACTCAGCTGGGGATAAGGCACTGAGACTCGGTGCCCTAGCCCCAGACCGAGCGGGAGGGGAGGCAAGTGGGTCGCAGGGCCTAGGCGATGACAGCAACGTCCCTATCTAGCGATGCGGCCTCTCACTTTTGGTAGCGAGATGCGCCGCACTTGGCAGCCATTACTCCTTTTCTTCCACTCCCTGAGCTCCTTTAAAGGCTAAGGTTCATGTTCCTCTTTAGTTGATAGTGAAGAACAATGAAGTGATTTTCCTTTTTTTTCAAATCTCTAATCCTCTCCAAATCCGCATGCTCAAATGGTGGATTCTTGGCTTCCCGACGTCATCTTGTAGTCTTTGGCCTTGATCTATGCTCATTCACCTCGTGGATGCCACGTTCGCGAGTAACCTGAATTGATTGTTTGAGATCGATCTTGGTTGGGCAGTGATTTGAGGGCTTCGGAAGAGCTAAGGTTGCTTGGTGCTCACCTTGACCAAGTGGTTGGACTGACCTAGCTTGGTCAGTAGGCTCGGTTCAGTGGGAATTGGAGCTCGGTTTTGCATTTGTGCAACAAGTCCTTCATGACTTATTCGACGAAGTCTTCTTCCTTGGCTAGGAAGCTGGTTCTATGTGAGTTTGTAGCAGTACAATGGCAATATTTTTTCTAGGACATCGTCTTTGACAAGCCTAGCTAGTTAGTTCAACACTGACAGAAGTTGGTGTTTTGTAAGTATACTCAACCATTTGTCATTCTATTCTGTACATTGTGCAAAGGGCTAGACAATGATTGTCTTGGGTTCCTTGCATGTTGGTGGCATTTTCTCTATGAGGATTGGGTTGTAGTGAGATAATTTGTCACAATATAGTTGGTTTACTAATTTTGATACTTGTCTAGATAGTTCAGTCAGTTGATGTTAAGTTAGTTCATTTATTTATACAACCTATTTACTGTTTTTAGCACTTATATTATTCTGTTTTTAATCACATTGCTATTTTCACATGAGAAGTAAACCGTTGATTATCTTGTTGATAGGTTAGAACATCTTCTAATTTCATTTGAGTAATTAGACATTATTGAAATCAAATTGGTAAGACTGTAGAAAGATTGTCACAAATTAGTCTATGACTGTCCCTAGTGGCGAGAAGGTCTTTTACTTAAACAATAATCATCTTGAGATTTTATTGCTAGTTGATAATCACTGTTCATATACATATATATGTATATATGTGTATATATGTATGTATATGTATATACACACATACATACACACACGCGAACACTTGATTATGAATTGTTCATATGCTTTGATATTAAAGAATATCATGCCTCAGTATCGATGCTTTTGCTATAACATTGTTATCCTCTGGTTATTTATTATGTTTGGAATTACAGTAATAAAAAATATGTTAATATCTTATTTGTTCCAACAGTAACTACTCCGTTGGTGCATGTCTACGATCACCGGAGACAAGCTCCGGTCCGCCGCCTTGCCGCACGCCTCGCTCTGGAGGACCTCGGCACTGAAGCACCCTGCCTCCTCACGTCGGCCGCCTCTCCCGCCGCTAGCTCGTCACCTCCTCCTATGCGAGGTTCAACAAGTAAAACGAGTAGCTGCTCCTTTCGAAGAAGATACCCTGGGATGTTAAGCTAGCTAACACTATCAAGCCTCTAAAAAGAAAAGTTAGCATTTAGAAAGTTACAAGAAGGGATCTAATCGATGGTAAGTCTAACTGGTGGGCATCTGTGTCGTACGTGTCGCTAATGGTCACCGTTCGAGAATTGCTGACTGTACTTATAAAAACTAGGTGGCTTTTTTCTTGTAGAGTTTTCATTATTTGATCCTTGGATTTAAAAAAAAGGAGGGGTGCATGTGCACCTACCTGATATCATGGTTCACTACCTTAAAAAAGGTTATCTGTGAAGGTTTATAACTGTCATCAGTAGTGGTTTTTGAACCACCACTGATAATCCTCAATTATCAGTGGTGATTTTCGAACCGTCACAGATAAAATCATCTGTGGCAGTTCCAGCCAAAAACTGCCACTGATACTTGATATCTGTGGCGGTTCTAGCCACAAACCGTCACAGATACCCGTTTATCTGTGGCGGTTCTATCCACAAATTACCACAGATACCCTAGTATTAATGGTGGTTTTAGGATAAAACCGCCACAAATACTCCTAGTATCAATGGCGGTTTGTGACAGTATCAGTGACGGTTCTAGTCAAAAACCGACACTGATAATTTCAGCCAACAAAATAAAAAACCGGCATTTTGGGCTAGCCTCAGGCAGCGCTAGCCATACCCTCTGAAACAGCATATACAAAGAACAGATATATCATACATATTGTAACAGATGTATACACAAAGTAGCATAAGATTGGCTAGAATGAAACAATAATTTACACTTTGTAATGAAACAAAATTTAAATAATAAAAGTTTGAACTAGTTTTCTAAACTACAAGGCTACGAGTCTTTGGTGTTGGTTGGAGGCACATGATGTGTAATATGAGTATAGATAACTGGATCGTTGTTGTCTTTGTCATAAAACTCACCTTTTTTGTTGATGATTTCCTTCATAATGAAGTAGGCGAGCTGTACCTGAATGGCTTGGACTTCAATAGGAAGCAATCCTTCCGTAGGCAACTTGAGGCGCTATAAGTAGGAAAAATAAATCTCAGAGTATATAGAAATTGAGTGGTGTGAATCAATGTGTGATGTCAACATGACAAACCTCTACATCATTGTCTGTTATTGTAGAACCTAAGATTTCGCACATGTATTGGCATACGAAGTACCCACATAAATTTGTGCCTCACAGCTACTTGTGACACTGCAAAAATTGAATAAACTAACATGTCATGGAAGGAGTTATTTACTATGAAATGTGATATAAGAATATTGCTTGCGTGTATACCGGAAGTTTAGTACGGATTGAAAGGGATTTATGGTATGGACGGTATCTCGAGCTCACAATATCTTTTGAACGCCTCATTCATTAGACTTATCAACTCTTCGTAGTTTTTTTATCTTTATCCAGCGGGTCCATGATCAACATCTTACTCTTTTCTAGAGTAATTACTACGAGAATCCAGTGGAATATACATACACATGTATGATGCTATAGTCATTAGTCCTAATATCAGAGTAAAGAACGAAATCAACGAGTAATTTAACTAGCTAGTGAGAAACTTAAAATTGTATGGTAAAAATATAAACTCCTTGTCTTGTAGTTTGATCAAAGTGTTATATACGTATTCCTCAACTTTCTTTGGTGCTCTTATGATTTTAGCCTGGCAGATCGTTCCCGAGTCAAGGAATCCCACTGGCCCCTTGGATCTTCTTAGTTCGATCATCTCGTATCTAGATAAGGATAAAGTTAGACATGACATTTATCAGCATTACATGAATATAGACCATGATTTATATATTAGACACTTAGAGTGATCAGCATCTCAAAAAATATATGTCGAGGGCATCGTGATAGTACAAGTTATGCAAGTTATCGAATTCTATCATGAAGTAGCCACCCCCGCATGGTGAAAATGTTCCTCTTGGAAAACGACAGTGATCACCTCCAGGAGTATCTCTTGGTTGGATCGCTCTATATACCAGGTATATAATCGTTGCATCATAAGTGTTAGGCTATTTAACTTCGAAGGGGTAATTAACGGCTTCCCCAACTTGAATTTCAATCTTTCTTGGTTATCTTGTACTTCAGACTTTGTCTTGCCCTTACTTTTTTCTCGCACAACTTCATACTTTGTTCTAACTTCGCCTAATCTAGCTGATACGACTTGTCTAATGTGCCATTTCTTCAGATCAGGGGTTATAATTAGTTTGTCCTTTGAAGTACTCATACTAGCCATACTTATGTGTTCTTACTGGACTTCTTTACTGCTTCATCTTACTTCATCACCATTTCACGCTCAGGTGCTGGTGATAGAAGCACGAGTTCTACTGCAAGAGAGGCTAGCAATAGATGGTCCAAGACGATGTCACGCTTGCGCCACTGGATGAATGAGTGGATGGCACTTCCTAGAGTTGTAACCTCATTATTGGAGGGCATTCCCAGCTCGATATCGGCAAACTGTGAAAGTACCATATCCACCTGGACCTTTGCATAACCTGGTGCTATTAGGGAGTTATGCAAAACACCCCCTTCTTGGCATGGATAAGCTATTCCTGTACCATCCTGTAGGAATATGTTTATGACGGGCACGTTGAGCTGGCAGGGTGGGGGTGCTGTATGTCGTCCACAGGATAATGGTTGTTATTTGGTTTTGCCAATGGCATGGACGCACAACTGCCGCGATGATTCGTAGGACTGGAGAGAATGTTGTGGACTTGCGACTGGCTCATAGCTTGTTGTACTTGTCGTTGAACTTGTTCTTCTATATATGGTGCCTTGTATTTCTCGAACAACCCTTTCCTTCATCTTTTCCAATTCCTGTTCGGCACACTCTTCTTTGGCTCTCTTCTAACTCCTATAAGAGTATCTGTGCTCTAGAAATCCCATCTTCCAGGGAACCTTGACCCCAACGCCTCATGTCCGACCGGGGTGCTCTTTGTTTCCCAGGGCCGTTGTTAGTTCGTCTTTCTCCCTATCTGGGTGGAAAGTTCCTTGGCTGGATTCGATGTACAGCTCCTGAACTCTTTGCGACATTGCTTCGTCATCGCTACTTTTGAATGATAAGCCCCCACTAGATGTGATAGATGCCCTCGCTAGCACATAGTGCTTGACTCGGTCCGGTAGTCCGACCAAGGAACTTGCATCAGTCAATCGAACCGATTTTAATTTTTGCCTCTCCCATTGAGGAATTTTACCCGCATACCCACTCGTACCTAGTCTATGGGGGGTGAGTATTCCTCCTTGCGATGTTTATATGGTCCTCACTGGACTACTTTGCTGCTTCATCTTACTTCATCACCACAATTTCATCCCAATATGGCTCTAATTTTGGATAGTCTCCAATGGCTGACCGATTTTTCTTCGCATAGTTTGTATTCAGCCTTGCTTTGAAGTTCCTCCATGCCGCATCCATGGTCATCAACACATCGCGATGCACGAGTTTTTGGGCTTCTTCGGGGAATTCAAAGGTTTCTTTGAGCTCTGTCCATAGATTCTCTTTAGTGGCACAGGGCACTTTGTGCCAATCCAAATAGGTGATTGGCACTTTATCCCTTACGATGTACCCGCATGTTGATCTGTATTTTGCTGCTGATTTTTTTGGTGCAACAAGGGCCCAGTATTATCAGTACTCCCCTTTCCAAGTACAACATTAAGATTCTTAACTATATCATAAACCTCTTCCCCCAGAAGAGGCCTTGGAGCTGAACCGTCCTCCTTTGTCCCGTCGAATTGTTTCTTCATATTGCAGTATAGATGATTCCTGTGAAAGAACCTATAGTGACGCATGTACACTGTTTTCCTCGATTTGTTGAGCTACACACTAACAGTTTCATCCAAGCACTGGGGGCATGCTTTGTCTTCTTTTATAGTACGGCCAGACAGGTTATCTAGAGCAGGTAAATCATTGATGGTGCAGAACAAAAATGCGTATAGAGTGAAGTACTCTTGTTTGTACTCGCCCCATACCTGTACACCTTCGTTCCACAGTGTCACAAGATCTTCCACCCATGGTTGTAGGTATACATCAATATCATTGCCAGGTTGTCTCGGCCCTTGGATAAACAGCGACATCATAATGCACTTTCGCTTCATACACAACCAAGGAGGAAGGTTGTAGATACAAAAAGTCACAAGCCAAGTGCTATGAATGCTACTCATGTTACCGAAATGATTTATTCCATCCGTACTCAAGCCAAACCTTAAATTCCTTGATTCATTTCCAAAATTCTCCCTGAAGAGCCTATCGATAGTTCTCCATTGGGCAGAATCAGCAGGGTGTCTCAGTTTTTCATCCCTCTTACACTCTTTCGAGTGCCACTGCATTAATTTGGCATGCTTTTTGTTTCCAAATAAATGCTTCAAACGAGGTATTACTGGCAAATACCACACTACTTAAGCAGGAGCTCCTTTCTTCACCTCAATGCCTTGGCTGTCATCGCCCTTACGTTTGTATCGTGATGCTTTGCATACCGAACGTACATGCCTATCTGCATAGTCTTTGCGATAGCGTATACAATCATTTGAACATGCATGTATTATTTCTACTTCCAATCCCAAAGGACATACAACCTTCTTAGCTAGATACGTAGTTTTAGGTAACACGTTTCCCTTTGGAAGCATGTCAGCTAAGAGATGTAACAACGCCGTGAAACTCTTGTCGAACCAACCATTGCCTACCTTCAATTTTAGCAGTGAAAGCATGGTGTGCAACTTTGTGTATTCCTCCTTGCAACCCGGGAATAAATGTTTCTCCAAGTCCTCCATCAAACCATTGAATTGATTAAACTCTCTCTGACTAGTGTAATTCTCTTCTGCATCGCACAACATTTGAGCCAGATTATTGTCGTCGTCGACGACCAACCTATCCTCATCGGATTCATAACTAATGTCAGCTACTACATTGCTGGCTCCGTCATCGTTGATGTTATCTCGTTGAAGTACGATCTCCTCTTCATCGTATCTTATCCAACATGTATAGCCAGGTACAAAACCTCTCCGAATCAAGTGCAATTGGATGTGGTCTTTGTTCGAAAACATCTTCTCATTCTTGCAATCAATGCATGGACAATGTATGTACTCTATCTTCTTTTGCAAATTGTTCTCCTCGGCGACACTCAAAAAAGCAGATACACCGTCGATGTATTCTCAGCTACAACGATTCGCATTGTACATCCATCTCCAGTCCATCTACAATTAATTAATGTAAACAATTATTAATATCCAATAATCTTAATTAAATAAATTATTAATCCAATTTCCAACAATATCCACTAACGGTACAACATTAATGCTAATTAATTTTCCAATCTTAATTAGTTAATTTTAATATATGCTCATACCTAACTAAAATTAAATTTATCCTCTAACTAAGCTAGATAATAAATTCATCATCTCAAAATGCAAGGCAACTTCATAATCACCCATCTACCATATTAACTAAAATTTATTTTTATTAATATCCAATTATCTTAATTAAATAAATTTGATATATGCTTGATAAAAATTAGCTAATAATAGCCACTAATAGAGCAAGATGTATATGCACGCACTAATAGAAAAAAATTAATGGTAATTAAAAAGCGAATCTTAATTACTTAATTTTTATATTTGCTCATACCTAGTCAAAATTAAAATTTTCCACCAAAAAAGCTAGATAATAAATTCATTAGCTCGAAATGCAAGGCAACTTCATGATCACCCATCTACCATATTAGCTAAAATTTAATTTTATTAATATACAATGATCTTAATTAAATAAATTTGATATATGCTTGATCATAATTAGCTAACAATAGCGACTAATAGAGCAAGATGTATATGCACGCACTAATGGTTAAAAATTAATGGTAATTAAAAACAAATCTTAATTACTACATTTTTATATATGCTCATACCTAGTCAAAATTAAATTTATCCTCCGAAAGAGTTAGATAATAAATTCATCATTTCAAAATGCAAGGCAATTTTAAGATCACCCATCTACCATATTAACTAAAATTTAATTTTTGTTAATATCCAATAATCTTAAATAAATAAATTTGATATATACTTGATCATAATTCATCATCTAAAAAAGGTACACAACTTAATCTAATGGAGCAAGGTAATAAATTCATCATCTACAAAATGCTAGGTAAATAAAAAAACTAAATATAAACCTTTCATCTAAACCTTAATTAAACTAGGTCTAACCATTAAATTGCAACTACATCACTACAAATGAAGAGAGGATAACAAATTACACACTTTGAAACAACTACAGGAAGTAGAAGCACAAAAATATTTGCCAAATCAAATCTGAAATCAGCTAGTTAGGTTTGTTTTCGGGAAGGAAGATGACCATGGCGAAGCTACAGGGGTATTTATAAGAGTATTATTTGTGACGGTTTTAAATTAAAACTGCCACAAATAATAATATTAATGGCAGTTTTAGTAAGAAAAACTGTCACAAATACTAATATAATCAGTGGCGATTTTTGGCTAAAACCGCCACAAATTATCAGTGGCGGTTGCAAACAAAAACTGCCACAGATAATGGATTATCTATAGCGGTTCTAGCCAAAAACCGTCACAAATAGTCCTAAGATTATTTGTGACAGTTCGAAAGAAAAATTGCCACAAATAATAAGTTATTTGTGACGGTTCCAAATAAAAACCGCCACAAATAGTCTTCCCACCATTTTAAATTTTAGAACCGCCACTGATAATTGTATTTGTGACGGTTCTAAAAGAACCACCATATATAAGGTGTCACCTATGTGTGGTTCTATGGTAGTAGGTGCACCTTCCAAAGGTCTTCTGAAAGATGTTATTTCAGTGAATGCTATGAAAAAAATTGAATACTTTGTTGGAATGCTTCGAGAAGAAGATTAATATGTTGGCGTTGAACAAAGCTAACATGAAGCCTTTCAAAAATTATTGTCTTCTTGCAACTTCTGACTTCGAAGAAATATGTGGAGAAGAATTCGGTATTTGCTATTGGTGCTTTTAAATTTAAATCAAACAAAGGTAAGAAAAAGTCTTATGTGAGGTTTGATACCACCACAATATTAGATGTCCTGCGTGCTTTTCTCTTTTGCAAGTAGATCCCTATGTCATTTCATGGCAAAACGTTATCTTTGATGACCGTCCTACTTTGAATGATGTAAAAATTGTTGCGTTATGTATGGATTATTTCCTTTAGGTGAGTTTCTATTTTCTAAATATGTTGATGTAACATTTGTACCGAATATCTATAGCAACATGATTCAGTATTTATTATCTTTTTAAATCCGTAGCAACTATGGGCAATTAGCTAGTAGATTAATAAATTAATTGGTTGCGTTTGTTAGAATAAACTAAGCACTAAGTCTTTAGCCTAGCCTAGATCATGATCACTAATGCGGAAATAAGTGATGAGAACTAACCCGGTGAAGACAGATTCGCCATTAGGTCGGTCGTTGGAGAGGTAGAAGGATGCGCGCTTTTCCTATTGCGTTGTCCTTGCGGGTGATGACGACGACCTTCAGGGCGCCACCTGCACTGTCCTTGAACCGCCCTTCGAAGCTCCTCCAGTGCCGGTGAGGATCGGTAGAGTTTAGGGTTTTTCGGAAGAGTCAAATCGTGCGTGTGTTCGTCAACTCACGCACGAGCTCACCTCTCCCTGTAAATATAGCACTGAGGAGCTCGGGGGTAGGTTCCACTGGATGGAAAGCGCCTCCGATCATGGCGCGCAATTAAGGAAGGAACTAATCACGGAATTAGCATTTAGGAAGGTTTTGATAAGGAAAGAACTGCGTGTATGTATGGTAATGGGGTGGCAATATCCATGCAACCTTCCTGCCTGAGATCAACCAACATTCTCCCACTTGATCGAAAGGCTATCATAATGCATTCACTCTTAGTAAAACAGTAGCCTAAGGTAATGTGTTATCAGCAGCAAAATGAAAACGCCATTGAAACAACAGTACCTATAGTCCACCATAATACCTTGACTGAATACTAGCTTAGTCATAACGGGTGTTGATTGCTTTAGTGCCCCTATATCCAAGATCATGATCAAAGGTCCTCCAATAATCCCATGCCGGCAATATGTTCTTTAAATAAGTTAGGAGGCAAACCTTTAGTGAGCGGATCCGCGAGCATTGACTTAGTACTTGTAACATCCCAATTTTTGCTTTTCTTGCATTTTAGTGGTATTTTGAATTTCTGGAATTTATTTGGATTTATTTGGATTTATTTTGAATTAAACCATTTATCAACTTAATTAAATAATAGAAAAGTTAAAATAAGATTTTGCTGGAAATATTTTATTTGAGTCACAAATGTCCTAAAATATTTTTGGGAATTTTTCCGAAATTTTCTCGATATTTTTAATGCCCCAAATAAATTATTTTATTTTAGGAAATATTTTAATCGGAAAAGGATTAAAAATCCCGTGAAACGATCTAGGCCGAAATCATCAGGCGGCCCGCTCGGGAAACCCTAACGCGGTAGCCGTTAGATCTCCATCCAAGGGCCCACGTTGCCACGTCGACCAATCCTATTCACCGCCGGATTCCACCGCCGCCGCCATGTGGGCCTCGGTCTCCACGTTTTCCGGACGAGGGGCTATTTAATCGCCGCCACCCGGTTGTGATCCCCACCTTGCGCCGCAGACTCGTCCGTACATTCCACACCGCCGAGACGCCGCCGCCCGCCGCCGAGCTCGCCGAAGTTCCCGGTCACCCGCCGAAGTTTTTGCGCCGTTCGCGCCGCCGGTCACTCTCCGCCGTCGCCGTGCCATCCCGAACTCACCTCGTCGTGCCGAAGCATCACTTCTTCACGCGGAGGAGCTCGAAACGCCGCGCCGCGACGCCGTCGTCTTCCCAGCCCGGTGAAGCAGCGCCGCAAGACTGTTTCCACCGCCCGAACTTCCACAACCGTCCGATCGCGGCGTCAACGACCGACTTCGCCACGCCGCCCGCAAACAATAAACCTCACCTTATAACCTCGACCGTTAGATGCAACCGAGGGCGCCGCAGCGCTACGCCGCCGTTCATCAGGCGCGCCAGATCACCGCGACGGACCCACACGTCGGCCGCACCGCTACCTGCAGCATCAGGCGCATGTGTCGCCGACAAAGACGGGCCCGCATGTCATCCGCGACGGACCGGTGACGCATCTTGCCGACGCCACTGTGGGTCCCATCTGCCGCTGAGTCAATGATGACGTCATGCTGACGTCAGCACGGGAGCCGTCAGGGCTGACGTCAGCAAGGCCGCGTGTCACTCTCTGGTGGCGACACGTGTCACGGATGACGCAATAATTAATTTTCCGAAAAAGAAAATATTTATTTAATTCGGAATATTGATTTTAAATATATTTTGAAACTTCAAACGCTTATAACTTTTGCGTTTTAACTCCGATTCGAGTGATTCCAATTTCTATAAATTTGTAAAATCAAGCTCTTTCTGTTTATGAATTTTATTTGAATTTTAGGCTTGAGTTGCTCTCTGTTTTATTTATTTATTGCTATTTATTTGCGTTACGCGTAGACGTTGAAGTGCCCGAAGGTTTGGGAGAGGTTCTGACCCAGGAGCAAGTTCAGGAACCAGAACCAGCACTTTTTGAAGGCAAGTTGTGTTTGATCATGTTGAACCTATTAGAGCAAATTATTTTGATTTAAACTATTGCATGCTAATTTGATAGAAATGACTTTGAATAAGTTTGGGATTAGTTAAATGCCTAGTTCTGTATGCCACCTTGTCATATATAATTGTAGGCCATGAATCCTTTGTCACCCTAGGTTATGAATTAATAGTTGGACATTAATAATTTGCCAACATGGGTTGAGTAGACCAAGTAGTGTGCTTAGCCCGCCACGAGGACAATTCATGATTTTGGAACACCAAAGTAAATAATGACTTAATGAGATATGGAACACGTTTTGTGAATGAGACATGTGTTATTGAGTTGATGATGGCACGTGGTGCAATGGTAAAGAACCGGGTGGGAAAATGATTTAGGCGGGGCAAATGGCAAGATTGTTTCGTGGGCCAAGAGTGGCAATCGGGCGGTCGATTTGGTTTTTATTGGACATGGACATTTGAGTTACACTTGGTTAGTCTTGCCTCGGTCAACTAAGGACTTAACCTTGCGAGCATTTGAACTGAAGTCTCTCATACGACCACAAGCTCCGTGAATGGGACGGGCTTAATGAGTAAGCCGGGAAATCTATTCTTTGGTACTCTTGTGTGGTGGTGTGAGGCAGGAGAAGCGGAATGAGAACTCACATGGCGCAAGAGGGGGCCCAGGTGTGGTAACCAGTCCCTCCGGTGTTGAAACCTTAGCGCAAGCGATCTTGAGTTTAGATGGAACTTTGGAAAGGCTTCGTTACGGTTATTTGCCTTGGTGGTATTTGTTGTATCTTGTGGGTAAAGTGTATAACCTCTGCAGAGTGTACAACCTATTGAATAGCCGTGCTCACGGTAATGAGCATCGCTTCGGTGATTACGGTCAAGGGTTAGATTTTCATGAAAATGACTTGTTTATGGAAAATGCTTGGGTTGGTAATGATGAACTGGACTTAGGATGAAAAATGATTTCTGATTGAAATGTTTGTGAAAGCTATTATTCCTACTCTTGTTTTATTGCTTTGCAATCTATTCTCGCATTACCTTGAATCTTTGTCGCTCATGAACCATAGCCTATCCTTTGTACTAAGCCATGCATGTAGAATATTAGAATTGCATTACATGCATGACTTCTTTGAGTGCTCAAAGTACTCACCCACAACAACACAACTTCAGGTTGAAGAAGAAGCAAACCCCTTTCAGAGGAGGAGTATCGGGGAGGAGCCGACAAACTAGGAGCGAGCCCGATCGGTTACTGTGGCAAATTGGTTGGCGCCACGAGTTTATTTTATTTCATTGCATTTGAATATTTTAATAAGTCTTCGCGAGGCGATATCTTTGTAACTTGACCATAAGGTCGATCAACTAGTTTGAGTATTTAATCAAAGTACTTATTATTTCGCTGGTTATGGTGTGATATGTACCAATGTTGAGGATCGTGTGCACTAGCGTGATCCTGGACTAGTCTTGAATACACGAGGGTCCGGATTTGCAAATTCGGGTCCCGACAGAGGTGGTATCGAGCCATCCGATCGTAGGATCTGGCCCTTAGTTAGAATGGTCGAAGTGAGGATAAAACTATTTTCTAAAAGCTAAAATGTGCCAAGATGATAATGCAATCTCGACTTACCCTTCTCTCCTTTCATACCCCTTGCTGAATTTATCACATCTACGCTTTGTTTTAAAATTTTCGAGTTTCACGTGAGTGTCCTTTGGCGAGATGAGGATGATCCACTCTTTTGGTGGCGCCGATCGAGGGTACGCCATGAGCTTTGGCGATGATGCAGCAGCTTGGAGGATATGACAGCCGATCTACCGGGGACTATGTGGATCGGGCGGGGCGGATATTGCCAGGATGTCACTATCACGGTCTCACGCTTAGGGATAGGGCGAGGCGAGTCGTCCCATCCGCATCACAGCCAGGAGGTTGTCATTTGTTGGGATTCGGGAGACATCGCGTCTGGCGATGAGGCGGATTGCTCGTACCTACCCCGGGGAGTTGGATGGCACAATGTTCGCCACCACCACGCAGAGACACTCGCTACAACCGAGAGCCCATCGAGGAGGAGGATGCCACGATCACCCACCTGGCCAGATATGTCATCGCTCAAGAGGATGTTATCGACGAGACGGTTCAGGAGCTGCAGAGGTCTCGTGACGAGTTCACGCAGGCAAGGGCTCATCTGTTGCAGACTTGTGAGTACTTGGCCCACTCTATTCAGAGGATTGGGGAGCTGGAGACAGCATTTGTGACGGACGAGCGGAGCGAGTCTTTGAGCTACACGACCCAGACCCGGAGGAGCCACAGCAGGAGCCGCAGCCAGAGCCAGTGGAAGTGAAGTCGGAGCAAGTGGAAGTGAAGCCCGAGCCTGTGGAGGTCAAGCAGGAACCAGTGGAGGCTGAGCCTGTGCAGGAGGCGCATCCAGCGGAGGATCGTTGGGATAGGTTTGTACCAAAGCAAAGACACCTGCGGTGTATCCACCAGGAGTTCGGTGGGGGTTGGCTCGAGGAGTGGCGTTAGGGTTAGCGATTGAGACTCCTGCGACGAGTCGCGTCTTGGAATAAGAGTCACCCTTAGAGGCGTTTGACTCCAGAGTGTTAGTTCGATTTGCTTCTTTCATGCTTGTGAGTGATCGGTATGTGTTGCATGGCCCATAGGCATTGTGAGCAACCATACCTCGATATTAATAAAGTAATAAAGTCGATTTTGTGTTACACCTTTGTCCCGTGATAAGTACTCCATTACTTGTCTATTTTATTTCCCTCTCGTCTCTAAACCATGGAGCAATCGGCAGATGGTGAACACTCGAGGAAACCAAGGAGGAAATGGGAGCGGTTCTCGCTCAGCTGGAAACATCGATAGGGAAGGACAAGGACCTCAACCAAAGACCGCCGGTTGATATGCGTAACTTTGGAGCCTTTATTGCTGCTGCACCGATTAATGCATGCCATGATGCAGCGAGATGCAAGAGTCACCGCCGCCGCCCAAGTTAACGAGTCAACCCAAAGGCAGAGGCCACACTCGAGGTCAGTCGAATTCATGAGGACACGACCGCCTACATTTTTAGGAATGCCAATCCATTGGAGGCGATGATTGGCTAAGGACGATAGAGAGAAAGTTGCACATTACCCAAAGGTGAAGGAAATGAGAGGGTACTCTATGCCTCTCATCGCCTTGAAGGAACCGCAATGAATGGTGGGAAAACTCATTTGCTCATGAGCACCCACAGGACATCGGTGGGAGGAGTTCACGATTGCTGGCAGTACCATGTGCTGAAGGCATCATGGAGCTGAAAAAGGAGGAGTTTAGAATGAAGCGGGGCAATCAATCGGTGTCGAGTATCTGAATAAGTTCACTTGGTGCACGCTACGCTTTTGAGGATGTAGCAACGGATAAGGCCAGCGATCTCGATTCATGAAGGACTGAATTCAGATCGGTGGGACTCATAACCCACACTTTTCCCGACTTTCAGAGCTAGTGAACAAGGCGCTAATATTGGAGGACAAGCGCAAGGAGCCGGAGGACAACCGAAGCGCAGAATGGCACTGACGAGGAGCACGCCCGAGCGCAGCGCTTGAGGGTTGCACCAAACCAGTTCTTGAGTTCAGCCAAGGAATGTGATGACGACGCCACCACCGGTACCAAGACCTGCCGGACAAAATTTCCAGACACCAACACCAGTTGGGAATGCAGCTGCAGGGAGCCAGCAGTCGACAGTTAAACGTTGTTTTATCTGTCACGAGCCAGGGCATTTTGCCACCATCGCCCTAAGAAGGAGGAGGAGGAGGACACCAGTTCGCTTCAATCTTGGAACTACTCCAACGAAGGCACCCGCGTCAGGAGCAAGCCGTGGAGCTACACAATCTAGAGCTGCCACACAGACTGTGGTAAGAGGCAGAGTCAATCATGTCACCGCTGATGCGGTCAGGAGAATACATCGGACGTCAGTCTTGGGTAAGTTACTTGTCAACTCAATTACACCTGCAGCTTTTATTTGATTCGGAGCTTCACATTCGCTTATATCTCGGATTTTCTTTGTGAACAATGGGTTGAAAATGGTGAACCTTAGGCATGTATTGCTAGTACAATCCCGGGATCGTAACTCCGATCCGATGTAGGATGTTCGGGGTAAAGTTGCTTATAGATGGAACAGAGTTCCTAGCAAACTTAGTGGTGTTAGATACCCGCACCCTAGATGTTATTTTGGGAATGGGTGGTTGTCTAAACATAAGGTTGTATTAGGCGTGGACGAAGAGTCATATCATCGAGAGTTCTTGTGGGAGAAAAATAGAGTTTCAGCAACCGCCGCTCGGGATGGACAGTTGATGGTCAATAGTGTGAAGGCCGTTAGCATGGAAGATGTGCGGTTGTCGAGAATACCGGATGTATTTCCGGAGGATTTACAGGATGCCACCGACGAGGGACATAGAGTTTGTGTCGAGTTAGTACAGGGAACGGCCCGATAGCTAAGAGACCTTATCGGATGTCAACCGATGAGCTGGTCGAAATGAAGAAGCGATTGAGGAATTATTGGATAAGGGATTTATTAGACCTAGTTCGTTGCCATGGGGAGCACCGGTTCTGTTTGTCAAGAAGAAGGACGGAAGTTACCGGATGTGTGTGGATTATCGGGCACTGAATGAAGTCACTATCAAGAATAAGTACCCACTACCGGGATCGATGACCTATTTGATCAGTTGAGAGGAGCGGAGTTTTCTCCAAAATTGACCTACGATCAGGATATCACCGGTGAAGATTCGATCGGAGGATGTGCCAAGACCGCATTTTCGTCAAGATATGGGCATTACGAGTTCTGATGATGTCTTTTGGTTTGACAAATGCACCCATATTTCATGAACATGATGAACAAGGTTTTCATGGAATACTTGGATAAGTTCGTTGTTGTATTCATAGATGACATTCTAGTTTACTCCAAGACGAGTGGAAGAGCATGCAGAGCATCCGAAGCTAGTTACGGAGAAGTTAAGAAGCGACAACTTTTCGCTAAGTTTAGCAAGTGTGACTTCGGAAGAACAAGGTGGAATTTCTTGGACATGTGGTGACCGCGAAGGAGTCGCAGATTGACCCAAGTAAGGTGGAAGCAATGTTGCATTGGGAGCCACCCAAAACGGTGACTCAAATTGTAGTTTCCTTGGAATGGCGGTTATTACCGCCGATTTATTGAAGGATTTTCAACGATTGCGAGACCTCTTACGCAATTGTTGAAAAAGGAAAAGAAGTTCGCATGGACGCGAGAATGTGAGCGGAGTTTCAGGAGTTGAAGAAACGTTTGACAACGGCGCCAGTGTTAGTACTACCGGATTTAAGCCAGAGCTTTGATATATACTGTGATGCATCGCGCCAAGGACTAGGATGCGTGTTAATGCAGAACAGAAAGGTCGTTGCGTATGCGTCAAGGCAGTTGAGGCCGCATGAGGAGAACTACCCAACACATGACTTGGAGTTAGCAGCCGTAGTGCATGCTTTGAAGTTATGGAGGCACTATCTGATTGGAAACAGATGTGAGGTGTACACTGACCATAAGAGTCTTAAATATATATTTACTCAATCGGATCTGAACATGAGGCAGAGGAGGTGGTTGGAATTAATTAAGGATTATAATCTGGGGATTCATTATCACCCTGGAAAAGCCAATGTGGTGGCCGATGCTTTAAGCCGAAAAAGCCATTCGGTGAACATGTTGGTGGAAGCAAGTCAGGTTGAGTTATGCAAGGAATTTCAGAAGCTGAAGCTGGAGGTTGTGCCTAAAGGATTCGTAGCCGCTTTAGAGGTGAAGCCTACATTGGAAGATCAGATTCGTGAGGGGCAGAAGGATGATGTCAGGATTCAGAGAATTAAGTCCAAAATGGAGGAAGGCAAGGCGAAGGATTTCAAGCTGGATGAGCAAGGTACATTGTGGATCAAGAAGCGCATTTGCGTACCGCACAAGAAGGAGCTGAAGCAGCTGATTTTGGAGGAAGCCCATGATTCCAAGTACTCTATTCATCCGGGAAGCGCTAAGATGTATCAAGATCTGAAGGAAAGATTTTGGTGGCCAAGCATGAAGCGTGAAGTTGCAGAGCATGTTGCGATGTGCGACATATGCCAAAGAGTCAAAGCAATGCATCAGAGGCCAGCAGGGTTGCTACAGCCACTGAGGATACCCGAGTGGAAATGGGAAGAAATCGGAATGGATTTCATTACCGGTTTACCAAGGACCCGCATAGGTATGACTCTATATGGGTTATAGTGGACCGTTTGACAAAGGTTGCCCACTTCATACCGGTGAAGACTACCTATTCGGGGACCGCTTAGCGATGTATATATGTCAAGAATTGTATGTCTACATGGAGTTCAAGAAGATTGTGTCGGACCGAGGTACCCGGTTTACATCAAGATTTTGGGATAAGTTGCATGAGGCCCTAGGGACCGCTTTGAACTTCAAGACCGCATATCACCCCATGCATGATGGGCAAAGCGGAAAGAGTTAATCGAATCTTGGAGGACATGTTGAGGGCATGTGCATTGGCTTATACAACCGTGGGATAAGTGTTTGCCATATGCCAAGTTTAGCTATAACAATGACTACCGAGCAAGTTTGCGAGATGTCGCCATTTGAAGCACTATATGGAAGACCTCACAAACGCCGTTGAATTGGAATGAGACCGGAGAGCGTCATATGTTCGGGCCGGACATTCTTCGAGAAGCTGAAGAGCAGGTAGCCATGATCAGGGAACGATTGAAAATTGCGCAATCAAGACAGAAGAGTTATGCCGATAATCGCCGCAGGGATTTGAGCTTTGAGCCTGAAGATTTTGTGTATCTCAGAGTTACCCCACTCAAAGGAGTTAAGAGGTTTCACACTAAAGGGAAGTTAGCGCCAAGATATGTTGGCCCATTCAAGATTCTAAGTCGTAGAGGTAAGGTAGCATATCAGTTGGAGCTACCGCAGTCTCTAGCAGGTGTGCATGATGTGTTCCATGTGTCACAATTAAAGAAATGTCTCCGAGTGCCAGAAGAGCAGATGCCGTTAGAGTCGGTCGAGCTGCAGGAGGATTTGACTTATAAAGAGTACCCGGTGAAGATCTTGGACACGATGGATCGAGAAACGAGAAACAAATCGACCCGTTTTTGCAGAGTTCAGTGGAGTAACCATTCCGAGAGCGAAGCAACCTGGGAGCGTGAAGAGGACCTGAAGAAGGAATTCCCTAACCTATTCCTTAGTCAGCCCTGAATCTCGGGGTCGAGATTCCGTTAAGGGGGGGAGGTTTGTAACATCCCAATTTTTGCTTTTCTTGCATTTTAGTGGTATTTTGAATTTCTGGAATTTATTTGGATTTATTTGGATTTATTTTGAATTAAACCATTTATCAACTTAATTAAATAATAGAAAAGTTAAAATAAGATTTTGCTGGAAATATTTTATTTGAGTCACAAATGTCCTAAAATATTTTTGGGAATTTTTTCAGAATTTTTCTGATATTTTTAATGCCCCAAATAAATTATTTTATTTTCGGGAAATATTTTTAATCGGAAAAGGATTAAAAATCCCGTGAACAGTACTGGGCCGAGTACTGTGCGGCCCGTTCCGGGAAACCCTAACGCGGTAGCCGTTAGATCTCCATCCAAGGGCCCACGTTGCGCCACGTCGACCAATCCTATTCACCGCCGGATTCCACCGCCGCCGCCCGTGTGGGCCTCGGTCTCCGCGTTTTTCACGGACGCCGAGGGGGCTATTTAATGCGCCGCCACCCGGGTTGTGATCCCCACCTTGCGCGCGACTCGTCGTCCGTACATTCCACGCCGCCGAGACGCCGCCGCCTCGCCGACGAGCTCATGAAGTTCCGAAGTCACCGCGAAGTTTCTTGCGCGTTCGCCGCCGCCGGTCACTCTCTCCGCCGTCGTGCCATCCTCGAACTCACCTCGTCGTGCGCCACGAAGCATCACTTCTTCACGCCGGAGGAGCTTCGAACGCCGCCAAGACGTCGTCTTCCCAGCCGGTGAAGCGGCGCCGCCCGACCGTCTCCACCGGCCGAACTTCCACAGCCGTCGTCGCGCGTCAACGACCCAGAACCGCCACGCCGCCACGCAAACGAAGAACCTCACCTTATAACCTCGACCGTTAGATGCAAACCGAGGCGCCGCGCGCTACGTCGCCGTTCATCAGGCGTACATCGACGACGCGGACCCACACGTCGATCGCACCGCTGCTGCATCAGGCGCGTAATGTCGCCGACAAGACGGGCCCGCATGTCATCCGCACCGGACCGGTGACGTCATGCTGACGTCACTGTGGGTCCCATCTGTCAGTGAGTCAATGATGACGTCATCTTGGCGACGCCAAGACGGAGCCGTCGAGTGGCGTCGGCAAGGGCCGCGTGTCACTCTCTGGTGGCGACACGTGTCACGGATGGCATAATAATTAATTTTCCGAAAAAGAAAATATTTATTTAATTCGGAATATTGATTTTAAATATATTTTGAAACTTCAAACGCTTATAACTTTTGCGTTTTAACTCCGATTCGAGTGATTCCAATTTCTATAAATTTGTAAAATCAAGCTCTTTCTGTTTATGAATTTTATTTGAATTTTAGGCTTGAGTTGCTCTCTGTTTTATTTATTTATTGCTATTTATTTGCGTTCTGGCGTGAAGCGTTGAAGTGCCGAAGGTTTCGAGGAGAAGTTCTGACCGAGAGCAAGTTCAGAACGAGAACCAGCACTTTTGAAGGCAAGTTGTGTTTGATCATGTTGAACCTATTAGAGCAAATTATTTTGATTTAAACTATTGCATGCTAATTTGATAGAAATGACTTTGAATAAGTTTGGGATTAGTTAAATGCCTAGTTCTGTATGCCACCTTGTCATATATAATTGTAGGCCATGAATCCTTTGTCACCCTAGGTTATGAATTAATAGTTGGACATTAATAATTTGCCAACATGGGTTGAGTAGACCAAGTAGTGTGCTTAGCACGCCACGAGGACAATTCATGATTTTGGAACACCAAAGTAAATAATGACTTAATGAGATATGGAACACGCTTTGTGAATGAGACATGTGTTATTGAGTTGATGATGGCACGTGGTGCAATGGTAAAGAACCGGGTGGGAAAATGATTTAGACTGGGGCAAATGGCAAGATTGTTTCGGTGGGCCAAGAGTGGCAATCGGGCGGTCGATTTGGTTTTTATTGGACATGGACATTTGAGTTACACTTGGTTAGTCTTGCCTCGGTCAACTAAGGACTTAACCTTGCGAGCATTTGAACTGAGTCTCTCATACGACCACAAGCTCCGTAATGGGACGGGCTTATGAGTAAGCGGGAAATCTATTCTTTGGTACTGTCGTGGTGGTGTGAGGCCCGGAGAAGCGGAATGAGAACTCACATGGCGCAAGAGGGGGGCCCTGGGTGTGGTAACCAGTCCCTCCAGTGTTGAAACCTTAGCGGGCAGTACTGAGTTTAGATGGAACTTTGGAAAGGCTTCGTTACGGTTATTTGCCTTGGTGGTATTTGACTGTATCTTGTGGGTAAAGTGTATAACCTCTGCAGAGTGTACAACCTATTCGAATAGCCGTGCTCACGGTAATGAGCATCGCTCGGTGATTACGGTCAAGGGTTAGATTTTCATGAAAATGACTTGTTTATGGAAAATGCTTGGGTTGGTAATGATGAACTGGACTTAGGACAGAAAAATGATTTACGATTGAAATGTTTGTGAAAGCTATTATTCCTACTCTTGTTTTCTTGCTTTGCAATCTATTATGTTTACCTTGAATGTTTGTACGCTCATGAACCATAGCCTATCCTTTGTACTAAGCCATGCATGTAGAATATTAGAATTGCATTACATGCATGACTTCTTGAGTGCTCAAAGTACTCACCCCACAACAACACAACTTCGGTTGAAGAAGAAGCAAACCCCTTTCGGTGGAGGAGTATCGGGAGGAGCCGACAAACTAGGGAGCGAGCCCGGTCGGTTACTGTGGCAAATTGGTTGGTGCCACGAGTTTATTTTATTTCATTGCATTTGAATATTTTAATAAGTCTTAAGCCTGCGAGGCGTATCTTTGTAACTTGACCATAAGGTCGATCAACTAGTTTGAGTATTTAATCAAAGTACTTATTATTTCGTTGGTTATGACCGTGATATATACCAATGTTGAGGCTATGTGCACTAAGCGTGATCCTGGACTAGTCTTTGAATACAGAGGGTCCGAATTTGCAAATTCGGGTCCCGATAAAGATCTTGATATGCTCAATTTTAATAGTTTGATCCTGGATTCTATCTTTCACAACATGGTATTTAATGTCAATATGTTTGGCAGCACCACTTGACTTGTTGTTACTCGAATAGAAAATCGCGACCTTGTTATCGCGAAGATACAAAGATGAGTGGTCTTGCTATGCTGTCTACCACTCTCAGTCCCGGGATAAAGTTTTTAAGCCATACGGCCTGCCCAGTTGCTTCATAACATGCTACAAATTCTGCCTGCATTGTCGACGATGCAGTTAAGGATTGTTTGGAGCTTTTCCACGAAATCGCTCCTCCAGCTAGGGTGAAAATGTAGCTCGATGTGGGTTTCTTAGTGTCTACACACCTGCAAAATCAGCGTCTGAATAACCCAAAACTTCAAGGTTATCGACTTTCTATATGTTAGCATGTAATGCTTAGTGCCCCGCAAATAACGCAGAACCTTTACTTGACCTTCCAAATGGTCTAGACACTGGTTAGACCGAAATCGCCAAGCATCCCTAGATCTAATGCCAAGTCCGGACGCTGCATGCACTTGAGCGTACATTAAGCTTCCGACGGCGAAGCATAAGGAATCATCTTCATTTGATCTGATTCTAATTGATTCCTCGGGCTTTGGAATAATCCAAATTTGTCGCCCTTAACTATTGAGCAGCGTGGCGAGCACTTACTCATGTTATATCTTTCAAGTACTCTGTCAATGTATGACTTTTGAGATAGTCCTAGTACTCCTTTAGACCTATCTCGGTGAATTTCAATGCCTAAAACAAAAGCAGCTTCACCAAGATCCTTCATGTCAAAATTAGAGGATAAAAATCCTTAGTTTCATGCAAAGATAACTTTATCGCTGCTTGCTAGTAATATATCATCAACATAGAGTACTAGGAAAATGAATTTTCACCCTTACTCTTGATATATATACAGTTATCCACCTCATTCTCCTTAAATCCGAAATTTCTAATTATTTTATCGAATTTAAGGTACCATTGTCTCGACGCTTGTTTAAGTCCATAGATGGATTTCTTAAGTCTGCACCCCATATGTTCTTTGCCTTCCACGACAAAACCTTCGGGTTATGCCATGAAAACTTGTTCATGCAAATCACCATTAAGAAATGCGTTTTAACATCCATCGATGGAGCTCTAAATCGTAATGAGCAACAAGCGCCATGATGATTCTAAATGAATCCTTTTTAGAGACAGGGAAAAGTCTCATTGTAATCAATTCCCTTTCAGAGGAAACCCTTTGCTACAAACCTTGCCTTGAATCTTTCAATATTCCCTTTAGAGTCATGCTTAGTTTTGTAGACCCATTTACAGCCTACTGTTTTGACTCCATCGGGAATTTCTACTAAATCCCAGACACCATTAGAGCTCATAGACTTCAGTTCATCTTCCATGGCCTCAATCCATTTAGATGAATACTCACTTTTCATGGCCTCTTTGAATGAGGTGGGGTCATCTACCTTACCAATGTCTTCGCCAAGGAAGACTTCATAATAATCAGTATGGAGACCTTCTCACCATTGTGATCGTCTTAAGGTTTCATTAGAGATCACTGGCGGTTGTGAAGGTTGTTGAGGCACTTCTTCAGTTACTTGTTCATGAGATGCCACAGAAGTTTGTTGAGGTTCATTGTCTGGCTCATTAAACTCCTCAACAATGGGTGTTGCTCCAGAATTTTCAGTTGGAGGTACTACAGTCTGAGGCATTGTATGAGGAATAGGGCAAATATACTCTTGAATTGTTGGTAATGGTACATGAGCCCGAATTTCCTCAAGGTCTATCTCCCTTTGTTGTGAGCTCCCACTGATTTCATTGTCCTCTAAGAAGACAGCGTGTCTAGTCTCAACGAATTTAGTGACACGATCTGGACAATAAAACCGATATCCCTTAGATCTTTCTGGATATCCAATGAAATGACAACTCACAGTCTTAGGGTCCAATTTCTTTAGCTGTGGATTAAATAATCTGGCTTTAGCACGACAGCCCCATACACGTAAATAATTAAGTGTTGGTTTCCTCCCAGTCCATAATTCATAAGGAGTTTTAGGTACAGACTTGCTAGGAACCCGATTAAGTATGTGGGCAGCCATTTTTAGTGCCTCCATCCACAAGCTAATAGGCAGACTAGAATGACTAAGCATGCTCCGTACCATATCCATAAGTGTATGATTGCGACACTCTGCCACTCCGTTCTGCTGAGGTTCTCCGGGCATAGAGTATTGGACAACTATGCCATTTTCTTGAAGGAATTTGGCAAAGGGCCCAGGTATTTGCCCATAAGGAGCATGTCTCCCATAATATTCTCCCCCACGATCTGATCTCACAACTTTGATCTTCATATTATGCTGATTTTCAACTTCAGCTTTATAGATCTTAAATTTATCTAGTGATTCAGAACGATCACGAATGGGGAAAATATAGTCATAACGAGAGAAATCATCAGTGAATGTAATAAAGGAATCATAACCATCCACTGATGTCACTGGGAAGGGTCCACAAATATCAGTGTGGATTAACTCTAAAAGACCCGTACTCCTAGTGGCTCCTTTCTTAATTTTCTTAGTGAATTTACCTTTAATACAATCTAGACAGTGGTTCGCATCTGAAAAATCTAAGGGTTGGAGTATCTCTTCTCTAATGAGACGTTCCATTCTCCCCCTAGAAATATGGCCTAAACGACAATGCCATAATTTCGATGACGTCTCACATGTCTTTTTATTTACAACAGTGCACACATTCAACACAGATTCATCCATAGAGAGTAAATAAAGTTTGTCTTGCTCGAAGGCAAGACCAATAATATCATTATTTGACTTAATAATGCACTTGTTGTCCACAAACTCACATGAATAACCTGTTTTAGTCAATACAGAGACTGAAATTAAGTTCCTCTTAACACTAGGAACATAAAGAACATAAAAAAGATGAAAACTGAAGCCGCCTCCTAATACAAGTTGGAGAGTTCCAACTGCCTTGACTTCAATCTCTGTTCCATCAGCGACCCTAAGACTTCGGTCCCCTCTTCTTATGGTCGTCACGGAATGCAATCTCTGTAATGAATTAGTAATGTGCACAGTTGCACCTGAGTCAATCCACCAAGTATTAGAGGTAAATTCAGTAAATAGGGACTCATCAACTTGAGAAATGATTTCATTACCCTTCTTTGCTAACCATTGCCTGAATCCCGCACAATCCTTTTGTACGTGTCCAGGCTTTTTGCAAAATTTGCAAAAGAAGGTCCCTGCGGTTGGTGGTACAGGAGGTGCCTGAGGGCCATGAGCAACAGCTTTTCCCTTAGCATCATTTTTAGGAGGGTGATAAGGCTTTTTATTTGCCTTAAACCCACCAGACTCCCCCTAATTCTTTCTTTTGCCATTACTAACAAGATGAGTTTGCTTCTTCAGTCTCTCTGCCTTTTGCCTCTCTTCTTCCTCAACAGAGTGGCTTATAAGCTCAGCTATGGACCACTTCTCCTTCTGAGTGTTGTAATTTATCTTAAATGGTCCATACTCAGGTGGCAAGGAGCTCATGATGAAATGAACAAGAAAGCCATCGAAATGGTCATGTCCATCCCCTTGATCTAGCCGCCATGTCGGTCATGCTCATGATATGCTCCCTCACACATTGTTACCATCATAGCGGAGGTGAGCATGCATGATCGTGGTACTAGCATAAGTCTTGGAAGAGCCCTTAAAGTTATCCTCAACATTAGCCAAATACCCTTTAGCATTTTCGGAATCAGGGATTCCTCCCTTAATCCCGACAGAAATGCTATTCTTGATGATCATTAGTGACATGCGGTTAGACTTCTCCCACTGTTCCGCCTTCTCATCATATTGCTTTTTGAGATCAGCGTAATTCTCAACATTAGGGGCGGGTGCGACAGGAGCATTCTCTCGTAATGCTAGGTCAAAGTCCAAGACCCCTAGCGTAATGAGGATCTTATCTTTCCACAAGGGAAAGTTAGTGCCATTGAGCTGTTCAATGCCATTGATCTGAGAGGCAACATTGTTAATTGCTGAAAAATAACAACAAAATTTCATTAATAATTGTCATATATGTAATTAATCCTACGTTGGTCTGATTAAATACATAGAAATGACAAGATATCATAAGATTTTATTTCGCATCACCGTTGGGTAGAAAACGAAATGAAATTTAACAACAAAAGTTAAGTCCTAAATTGTATCACCATTGGGCAGAAACAAAACAGGCATTAAATATACAAGAAATGGCTTAAAATTACTAATAACGTTGGTTATACATAATTTTTAAGCCAGAATTAATTCTCCAATTAAATTTCGTGTTGGTTCCATTTAATCAGAGATAATATCCAGAATAATCATCATGAAAGAATTAATTGGCAGAGAAAATTAATCATGAATTTAACCATGTCATTAATGCCCAGGAATTAAACAAATTAACAATGCTAATCATCTAAAAATTTAAAGACTGGAAGGGAAAAAAAATAACATGCTAAGTCTACTTTATCCGGGCTAAAACCAACGCAATTTCAATCGTTATAAAGTGCCCAAAATCGCCACCAGCAAGAAAGGCAATCCACCAAGACATCTGAATGGACGGCCGAGATGAAACAAGCCAGATCAAAATGGCGCAGAAGCACAAAACCCTAAACCTAATTCCATTTGCCCCTTTCCTAAAATCGCAGCCATCACGCTGGCGGCGGCAGGCGCAAGACGGCTTATGGCAAAGAAAGCGAATGACGGCAGCAAGGCAGAGCACTGCAAGGCGGCGGCACACTGCTGGCGCTAAGGCGCATGATCTTAGCCTGACACGGCCGAAGCGCAGGGCGCTACTGAGGCGTCGGGCGGTGGCACACTGCGCGGCGAAATGGCGACACGAGCGAGATTGATGCCGAGGCGACAACGCCAAGACAAACGGCCAAAGACGCAAGGAATAAGCTAAGTGCCGGATTCCCTCTTAATGCCATTAAGTTTGGTGAAATGAGTTCTTATTTGGGGATTTTGGGTTCGGGATTTTGGGAATTAGGGGATTGGGGTTCCGGATCTAAGCTTCTCCCCTCCTTCTCAATGCTAACCCGAGCCGAAGAACACCAAGAACACTAATTACCGACGAATCAAACAAATACTGATCAATCCTCTCCTTCTAAATTCATAACCGACCCACAACAAAATTAATCCGGGCTTAAGGGGAACATGATTAAGCTAGTTAGTCTCTGATACCAAATGTTAGAATAAACTAAGCACTAAGTCTTTAGCCTAGCCTAGATCATGATCACTAATGCGGAAATAAGTGATGAGAACTAACCCGGTGAAGACAGATTCGCCATTAGGTCGGTCGTTGGAGAGGTAGAAGGATGCGCGCTTTTCCTGTTGTGTCGTCCTTGCGGGTGATGACGACGACCTTCAGGGCGCCACCTGCACTGTCCTTGAACCGCCCTTCGAAGCTCCTCCAGCGCCGGTGAGGATCGGTAGAGTTTAGGGTTTTTCGGAAGAGTCAAATCGTGCGTGTGTTCGTCAACTCACGCACGAGCTCACCTCTCCCTGTAAATATAGCGCTGAGGAGCTCGGGGGCAGGTTCCACTGGATGGAAAGCGCCTCCGATCATGGCGCGCAATTAAGGAAGGAACTAATCACGGAATTAGCATTTAGGAAGGTTTTGATAAGGAAAGAACTGCGTGTATGTATGGTAATGGGGTGGCAATATCCACGCAACCTTCCTGCCTGAGATCAACCAACAGCGTTATGTATGGATTATTTTCTTTAGGTGAGTTTGTATTTTCTAAATATGTTGATGTAACTTTTGTATCGAATATCTATAGCAACATGATTCAGTATTTATTATCTTTTTAAATCCGTAGCAACCCATGGGCAATTAGCTAGTAGATTAATAAATTGGTTAGACAGCACGTCACAGGGGAAAAAAGTTAGGCTAGAGAAGCCAAGCGTACTGCGTACATAAGTTGGCAAAGGACCTTATTCTGCTCTCCTCACCAAAAAGGAACTTTTAGAAGGAGAAGAAAACATCAAAACACGAGAAGGGGAAGCAGTGCTTTCATATTTACCTCTCAACGTAGGTTGTACAAATCTTAAAGTAAGTGAAGAGGTAAATAATGATCATCATCTATTCTTCGTTTATACTTTAATGTTTATGCAAGTAGAGATTTTTTTTATAAGTACCTACTCGAATTTCTCACCATTTGATATGCCTAGTGATTCATGGTCTAACCCCGCCTCCAGCGGAGCGTCCTTTCCACTACAAATTACAGCGAGTTTAGGGTTACCCGCGGTTAGATTTTGGAGTTCACCACGCTCCCAACTGTAGAATTATAAGGGTGCATGACGGCCGATAGTGGTCGGCGGAACGACTTCTCTATGCGGTTTCCTCCTATCCCTCACGTTACTGATTCATCCTTTTTCCTGTGTACGAATGTGTGGTGGGCCAACTCTTCCTCCTGGTTCTTGTCACTACAGGCACGCGAACATTTTTTTGTCAGCCAAAAGCCAACGAAAAAAAAGGGTTTCTCGATGAACATAGCTATTTTCGCCGGCCACTACTTGTAAAAATAGACCGTTAAACTAACTTGATTTAAAATATGGTTTATTTTCGTTGGCTAGTCCTAGCCGACGAAAACAACAGACCGAGTATTTATGCCTTTATGGTTGCTATATGTTCATGTAGCAGTATAGTCATGGCCAGTGGTGTATCCAGAAACTTAGAAAGGAAGGGGCTAAAATTGAGATCTCTAAACTAATATATATATATATATATATAATATTAATATATATAGTATTTTTTCATAACATAAAACATGATAGAATGATATATGTAATATAAAAATATCAACACTTATCTAACAGTCGCATATAATATAAATACGTAACATTACAAAGAAAAAAAATGTACCGATCATTGCTTCTTAAGAGTTGATAGTTGATATTTACGGGTTTTTATGTTTTGAAAACGTTACAAAATATCTTCCATGTCTATCTTGGAAAATATATCTCGTTCGATGTAGTATACCATGAGATCATTTAACCAGTTATCACTTATCTTATTATGCAAATCTGTCTTGATAATCTTCATTGCCGAGAAAGCCCTTTCGACTGTAGCTGTACCCACAGGTAAAACTAATACTAATTTAATAAGCCTATAGACTAATGGATAAACAACATGCTTTTTTGCTTCAACCATCATCACCGCGAGACTAGCAAATTCATCACAACTTGAAAATTCTTCTCTTGTCAAGTCATCAATGAATAAGTCAAGTTGTGCTTTCAAAACCACACGATCATATGATGAGAAATCATCCGAATAAAACTCTGAAAGTCAAAAAAGTCTACCATGTTCAAAATTTGCAAATAAACCTCTTGGGTCTAGACAAGTAATGCATCTCAAAAACTCTATCGAAAATTCACTGAACCAATTGTTTAACTCGGTAGCTTCTCTAAATTTGTAGATGAATTTTTCTTAAATTTATCTAACTTGAAGGGAGGGGAGGGGGGGCACGGGTGGGGCTCTAGCCCACCTTAGCCCCCCTAGTGCATACGCCACTGGTCATGGCATTCTCCACTGAATTTTGACGAATTTGTAGTAGCTCTAGTCCCTCTCCGGTTCCTATAATTTCAGGCATGTTTATGGTCTCTGCTTGCCTTGTTGCTTTGGTGCAACTCTCCGATGTTGTGTTTTCGTGCTACGGTAGAGAATGCGCGGTGCAGCCATTCTTCTTCTCTTGTCCACTTTGATTGTTTTGCTAATGGCCATGTTTTGACCAGTACTAAGCATGCATGGCTGCCTAGTGTGCCTAGATGACCAGGTGGCCCTGTTCTGGTAGAAACAAGGCTGGGCAATTGGGCTTGTGAATGGAGGTGTTGGATGCAAAAGTTCTGAACGTTGTTGTGATATGTGCTAACGCCAGATGCAAGACTGCAGAGATGCAGCCCCCTGTTGGGCATTTGGTTCTGTGCTAATCTCTGTATTTTGGGCCCCTGGATGGGGCAATGTAATGCTCTAAAAGTGCATATGGGTTTGTTCTATGGCCCTCTCACTTGTTGGCTTCTTTCCTAAATGCCAATACCTGAAATTTGTGGTCTTTTTGTTCTTTGTTTCAAATGTGCGTTCCAGATTTCGCTCCCCCTTCCACCAAAGCACATATCTGGTTCCGGCAAATTTTCAAAAAAATTTCAGTTGCTTTTGTTTTCAATCTGCTGGATGATGTCTCCTATTGGTACGATTAAGGCTTGGACTAAATCCCTAGTCTAGAAGATTGCGGAAAAAACAGATGTTACGCACCAATCTAATAGTAATCTGTTTAAAAATAACTTTTACCTGAATCCGATTTGAATTCCAATTTTAATACGATTCCCAATCATCAGTTTCTCCTTTCTTGCCAGCAGCATGGCACTAACTAGTTGTGCTGCCAACACCGTGTCTTTTAGAAACCACGGAATCAGGTTCATAAACGCCTTCGTCTCCTTGAAAGTAAGCCACCATCTCGATCTCTCCTGGTTCAGCGAACTCAAAGAAGCAACCACAGAGCTGCAGTTGGACTCCAACATAATGGGCAATATGAATCCATTCCACGACCAAATGCACACCTTCTCGGCAAGCTAGGGCACCAGCCTCCTCTGTGCGGCGCGAGATGGAAGAAACCTCCATGCTGACAACAACGTCCAGCCTCTGCTGTCTCGGACAACAATACCCGTACTCGCCGCCCCTATTTCACCTGAATATGCACCATGAACATTCAGTTTTGCCCGTCCCTCAGGCGCAGGCTGCCATTTTGGGGGTCTGGCATACTCCTTCCTAGACCCGTCGGTTGTTTACTCTTGTCATCACCGTTGCCAGATATTCAACAAGTGGCTGCAAGTAATTCTGCAAAAATAATAAAGACCCAGCTAGACCTAGGTAATTGGCCGTGTTTTTTTGGACTGGCCAGAATGGCCCAAAGCATGGCACGAATGATAGGATGTGCCGAGTCTAGAAACTTGGCATGATGGGCGGTCTGGCACAACACGTCCTATTGGGCATGTCATGAATGCGGTCATTTCGTACAAAAACATCTTATCTACAGCCTAACCCATCATTAATTACCTTACTCCAGTAGTCCTACCCACTATCAAATACTACCTCTCCCGTTTACCTCCTCCCATGACCCATCTGGCTCAGTCACTGTCTCCCCGTGCCTCCATCATCTCCTCTCGCTCCTCTAACCCTCTTCCATCCCTCCTTCCTTCCCACGCCGCCGCCACCCCCACACCCGCTCAGTGCCAGATCCAATGTCCTTTGTTGATGCCACTGCTGGATACGACCTTGAGGCACTGCGCTATTAGCTTCACCGGTCATCCTGAGGAAGAAGACGGTGACGACTAGAGAGGAAGAAGACGACGACGACACTGGATCACGACGATCCTCATCGCCTTAGTGCTAGACCAGTGGTCTTCAGCCATACCGTCGCCAAATCCAACCTTCCTGCACAGCGTCGTCACCGTCCCTGGCCATCATGCATGCCTCTTCCCCGATGCTACCGTTTTCCTCACCTTTGGCTAAATTGCACTCCATCATCGCGACCACACCGGTGGGTGCCCCGCTCTATCCTAGCTCTTTTTCTTTACTTTGCAATAGGCAAAATGAACCAGACATGAGCTGGCACGGCACGGAGGTGGTATGGCATGCTAATGGGATGTGCCTAGCTAGGCTCGCTAGAGGTGAGTAGGGCTGGTCCAGTATAGCACGGTCTAGGCCCACCGCCCATCAATCAAATGCCATGTTGACCCGGCACGGCCCAATGCCTATGTCTAGACCCAACCACTAAGACATGACAACTCATGTACACCAATTTATAGAGAAAAATAAGAAACCCCCTAACTTAATTTACGGATTAGATAGTTATTTGTAGATTGGCTTAAAAGTAAGGCGTATTTTCTAGTCCCGTTATCATTGGCTAGTATGCACATTTATAACATTGCCATCACATCTATGCACAACATCACAAATACATTAACAGAATGTAACTTATACAAATAAGTTGTAAAGGCCAAATAGGGTGCAACAGAAGATACAAAAGCATAGCAGTATGCCTTGGCCCAAAATATTCCATATGCAACTGACAAGGGTAACTCTGGAAAAAAATCATTATTGTATTCCCCATAACCTGCGGTGAAGTACGACTCATTGGAGACTTCAATTTCTTCGTCCACTGAATATCAACAAGTAAGAGTTAGTATTTTTTGTGCTCAGCAAGACTTATAATATACTACAAAATTACTACAGATGCTAGGCTATGTCCAAGATGGCTATCTTACCATGTTCTTTTGCATAAAGTGAGATTTAGTTGCAAATAACAATAGTAGATTGCAAACAGAATTTGTAAAGTACAATTTAACATATAACTAAATGGCAAATGTAAATAGCATAAAATATAGGCAACTCACAATCCTTCATGATTGTGTTCATCGACCCACTCCTTGCCAAACTTGGCATAAACCTAACAAACAAAGCTTTTCCACCAATTCTTCCAATCCAACCCTTTTATTAAATACTAAAACTCTAACTAGTGCCAAAGTACTAAGTCTCTCATGACCATGAGCACAGCTTTTTGAAAAGTTTTACACTCTGCATAGGCATATAACATTACCCACATAACATGACCAACTCGTTTTGCCACTATTTTTGCTCTTTCTGTGGTGCATAGCTGAGAGATCATGACATGAACCGTTACATTGCTTAGACCTAACTTTGCACTAGTCTAGTGATGTTTAACCCTTACTATGTGGCGGAAGATATTTGTACACCTTATACCAATAACAGTTAAACGCCCTGTCGTGTCCCCACCTCCCCCCATAGTAAGGCATACATAGTTGTATTGGTAGACATTCTCAACACCTCGGTACAGGCACCCATTCAAGCAAACCTACCAGGATTGCCTGTACTACGTCGATCTTCCAATGTGCAAAGCTAAATCTAAGTAACTTAATAGGTTAAGACTACCCCATAATAACACTTAAGATTATATTGAATATCTTGGATTATAGCAACACTCTGTTCAGTCCTTAATCCGGTCTGGACGAGAGCTCTCCCCTTACAAATCCATGAACTTTAGGCTATTGCAATAACTCATTCGCATCAAATCATATTTTTTGTCTTGGTTTTATAACAAAATATCACATACCATTTCTCATTATTTTAATTTTCCATCCCTGAACAAATTGTGTAGCCGACCATTTGTTATCCTAAGACTAAAGCATAGCTAAGCAATTGTTTAAGTAATCGAATATACCCATGATGACATTATTTCAAGTTTATCCCTACCTTAAGGTTATCAAGATTGATATGTACGTATTTATTGAGTTCCATGAGTTATGGGGGGAATATCTACAGGTAACCACAATATAGCAATTTACTGGAAATATATACATGCATAAATAGATTGGATAAAACAATATAAATTAAGTGAGATACTGGAACCAACATGATTAAAGAGGGTCCTTGCTTTGCTCGATGAATTCTTAGGTGGTGTCAAGGTCGCGATTGCGGTTTCAAAGCGTCGATGTCAACACGTTGTTCAATGCAAAGTAATAACAAGAACCAAATGAATTGAAACAAAGTCAAAATACAAATATCTTGTAGAAATAGAAAGTTCATGATTTTATAAAAATTTAGAGACTGGTTTCACTCAATTTGGAGTTTATTTGCAAAAGTTATAAGCATTTGATATTGAATTTCCTGAAAAATCACCCAAAATAAAAAAAATACGTTTTTCTAATAGAGAGTGTATTTCTCATTTTTCCTATTTTTTGGTTTAATTTCAGAGACTAACATGCGGGCTCACATGCCATAGACATAGAGCAAGAAGGAGAGCTGATAGGCATGGCCCACTTATCAGCTACCCGAGATAAAGTAAGGTGGAGAGGGGCTCATCGGTGGTGAACGATGGCATTTGGCAGTGGGTGAATGGTCGAGGGAATGAGAGGGGAGCGAGAGGTACTCAGGGGAGCTCTCAGTGGTGGTAGGTGGTGACCAGAGATAGCAGGCGGTAAAGAAGGTTGGTAGTGGCCATGACGAGTAGTGGTAGAGGCACTAGAATTGTGATGGTGCTGGGGGGAAGAGGGGGAAGGGCCAGGGGAACCCTAGGAGGCCATTTAAGTACCTAACAACATCGAGGGATCGCCAAATAACTTTGGCGGTAGTGACTAGAGCCGAGTAAGAAGGCAAAGGGCACAACGGTGCTTCGAGAGAGGGAAGCTAAAATTGAGGTGGGAAATGTGATCAGGGGGGTCTGAACAAGCTTTGTGTTGCAGAGATCGCAGTTTGGCTCACCAAGGAAGCTTGATTGTGTTCTCTACCCTTGAGTAGTCCTCCGTGAAAATGTCATCGCTTCTTGGTCGGGGAGAGGAGTAAGGGGAAGGGCATGGGGAGCTAATGGTAGTGATAGAGTCCTTTTATAGCCATGGGAAAGGAGACTCAACATTCGAACCGTAGCATTATTCCATGGCCAAGGTAGAAAGGACACCGGAGGCAACATCGCATGGATTCTCGATGATGCGGTGGTACAATGCAGGCACAACAAAGAGGTTTAGCGGCGTTTGATGACTTGGTGTGCACAGGCATTGTGGCAGCCACAATGGCAGCTAGTGCAAGTCTCGAGTGGTGTCGTGGCTCGCTTGGCACAGCAAGGCATGGATGTAGGTCGATGGTGCCACGGTAAGGGTCAGCAATGAGGTGGTGGCAACACTTTGTGCCAACGCATGAGCTAGCATGGGTGTGGGTGCACACGGTGTGGCTCAGGATGAGTAGTCACTACCATGCTAGTCTAGACTAACGAATGGGCCCGAGTGGCAGTGAGAGAGTGAGTGGTGAGGAATCAAATAGGAAGGCGTATGTTGAGGCTTTACACCTTCATACAATGAACACGGGTTCGAGTAAATGCACCTTCCTTTTTTTTGGCCTTTTCTTCTAATTTTCATTTTAAATCCTATTTTGTAGCCAAAGACATTGAATTTTGATTGAGCTACCAAGTAAGCTCCCCATTTTATGAAATGTTTTGTGTATGACTCTGAGGTGGTAGCAAGGCTTCCATAAAAATGTTAGAGCATGGTCGGCTTTGTGAATTTTTATAAAAATCATTTATTGCCTCTGTTCTAATGATGAAATGTGGTGTTTGATTTTTCAAAAGCATCAACTAAATTCAAAAATTTATCAAACTTTTTGGAGATGTCCGTTGGACTACTTAAGATTTAAATAAAATTTCTTGTCTTTGGAATGCTTTAAATTCAAAATTTGAAAATCAACTCAACAACTAGGTTATTGAAAAACATTTTCTTTAAATGCAAAATTTTTAGAAAATCAAATAAACTTCAAAAATTCACAATAAATCCAGAAAACACCTTGATGAGTATGTAATTCATTTCAGTGAATTTTGGGATGGTACACCATTGGATCTTGCGTCAAGATTCATGCTTTGGCAGGGACAACATCCTCATCTCTATACGTCAATGTAGCAAAAATCTCTTCTTTCTCAATTTTTCTATCAAGTTTTCTCGTATGTTATTTGTAGTTTTATACATTTGTATTTAAGTATTAGTATATCCCACGTTTCCTAACATATTAAGCTTTTGTGTTTACTAATTGATGCATTTAACTCGATATGGTTTTAAAGCCAATAAATCCTTAGATTGGCTAGCGCAATTTTAAGAAAAATAATCATGGCTAATTGAGGAAATGGGTTGGAGAGTCAAGTATTAGTATGTAACATCCCAAACTTTGCCACAAATTAAATTTTAAGTTCCTAAAATATTTTCTACATTTACTATGAAATTTCAGAATTTTCTGCATTTAAAGAAATTACCTTTTTCATTTTCTAGATGCAGTTATTGAATTTTAAATTTCAAATCTGAACTATACAAAGTCTGGAAGTATTTTATTTAGGTTCTAAATATCCTAGAGAGCCTCTCCAAAAATATTCATGAATTTGGAGTAGGGATGCTATTTTTGTAAAAAAACAAAATTTGCATCTAGTATAAATAGCTGAGGCGGGAAAAAAATTATGAGAAAAATCTAGGACTTATAAAATTCTAGAAAGATTACATAGACATCAGTGGCATATCAGATGCGCCCACAAAAAAATTTCATAAACCTTGGAATTAGTTTGGTATCTCAAAACAAATCCCAAGTAAAAGCTTTTGAGGAATATTCTAAATCCAAAAAATAGAAAACGCCTAGGTCTAAAACCTGCCTTTCCATGCAGGTAAGCGTAGCCTGGCTAAAGGTGTCTTCCCTCATAGCTTACGTCACGCATCTTTCGTTCACTGCGATCGCTCTGACAGTGCCATTAACGCACCATGCAGCTTCAACCACAGCACTCATGCCAGCTCACCCAAATCCTCGTGCTGCTCGCGCCAGCTCGCGCGCCATGCCACACCGCCCATGAAGGCCTACACGCGCCCCTGCCCACAGCGCTGCGTGCACTCAGAACCCGGCCGCCAAACCGCCGCACCTCACCGACCATTGCCGTCAACTCGAGCCGGCATGCACGACACCAGCCATAACCCATGCCAGCCTGTCCTATCCACCAGTTTAGACCACTGCCGGCTGCCGTCCGTACGGTGTTCCCATCAAGCTGTCGCCTCTCCCTGCCGTCGCATCGCCAGAGTCTCCAGCGTCTCATCAAGCACACTACAGAGCAGCTGGAAATCTAGCCTTTCTACTGCATTGCTGTCCTCTTCTCCTTGGGAGTGGCTCCGCGCTCACAGGCGCCCGAATCGGAGAACTCGCCTTGCTCCTGTAGGAGTTCCTCAGGCTGTCCACCACTCTGTCCCCTCCTGGAGACTTGCGCCCTTGCTCCTTCAAGAAGGCTCGTTGCTATGTAAAGTCATCTTTAACAACATTCTCTAAATTTAGATTTTTATATTTTTATATACAGAATTTTTTAAAAATATTTCTTCCCTCTCCAATAGTGTTCCCTAAATCCCACTCTCTATTTTCTACTTCCTATATTATAATGATATTTCATAACCGTCATATGAGGCAGGTTTAATTTTTACCGACCAAATTTGACCGGCTATTTTTAATTACAAAAATCTAAAATTTGAAATTTATTGTAATGGCCAGCATAACGGCTATATTGTAATGGCTATATTTTTAGGCTATATATACATAGCCATTTACACTTCCAAACCTTGCCCATTTCTGAATATGACAACTATTGGCATTTATGAGAAATAGCTTAAAAAAGAGTAAAAACACCATTGTAGACTATACATACATAGGAATAAAGACAAAGTTAACTCCCTTATACATGAAACTGAACAAACACTTCTTGCTCACATTTATCAAACACCTCTACATAACCAGCACTATCCACTTCTCTCATTATGGATTATTATGTACATTTATCAACACTCATAAAAATCCAAAGTACTGATGGCTCTATGAATATATGACATGTAGTGGGGATTTAGCTAAGCCATGGTTATCATTTAGGCTATATGAATATATGTAATTACAAATCAATCTCCCCTAACAAATAAAAAGCAGTAATAGACACTAATTGCAGGGCCTTCGTTTCCGGTTGAGAAGTACCATACAATCCAGCAAGAACACCCGAGGCAACAACTGCAATTGCGTTCATAAGGCTAGCAACTAGATTCCCTGGAGATTGTTCTTGCACCACTGGCAAGGATGAACGAGGAGCATTAGGTAGAGGAGTTTCAGCCTGAGTTTCTCCAGGCTTTGAGACATCCTTTGTCTCTACATAGAAAAGCAGCATCAACTATATTTAGTATGTGTACAAAAAAATTCCCAAGTTAGTAGTACTAGGATGCAAGCACTAGCATAATAACTCTGCTGTGATGGCAAAGAGGCAACACCAACATGAGGAACTCAAAACAATCTCATTATGAAGTAAAAGGCTAGGACCCAGTTCCCGTTTAAAAAAACAACAAATAAATCCAACCCATTTGGTTCGACTGTCGCGGAGCGGAGTCAAGCAACCTTAGCAGATTCACTTCGGTCCTGTTGATCCCCATTTCGGATGCCTAGCAACAGCAAGATAAGAAACGTAACTACTACAATTCTGTCATTATAGATTCACTTCGGTCCTGCTAATCCCCATTTCAGTCCTTGTGGTTGAATTGTGCATGTGTTGCACTCTCCATTTTGGTTTTTGAACTAAGAGTGAGCTATAATTGCATGTGTTGCAATTAGGAAAGGATTGAGGCTGAGGCACAGAGAGATATGGATAAGATTATATGGAGGAAGAACCCTATGAGAATGAAGCATCCGAATAAACTCTTTTCTCGGACGGTAGACTAACATCATTATGAGAACTTAAATGGACTCCCTAGTCCCTTCCCCTTTCCTATTCCCGAAGACATAATGTGTGAGATAAAATAAGGTAGAGTAAAATCTGAATCCCACAAAGAGAGTAAAATCTGAGTCCAAATTTTTTATTATCAAATAGCCTTTTTACTGTAAACTAGAATAACATTTTGTTATTCTAGGCAGAACATGTGTTTTTTGACCCCAACACAAACATATCTTCCGACTGCAGTCTAACGACATGGATCCAGACAAAGGAAGGTGCAGGTGACATGGATCCGGTGTCGGGGGGGAGGGGTGGAGACAAGCTCGATGTGGCTGGCAGTGAGGTGGATCTAACCGGGCACGAGGTGGATCCTACCGTCCATCATTGCACCTAGCCACATCATCGGGCATGCCTTTGACCAACTACAGCCACCCTGGTGGGCTGGCCATGGCCACGGGCTAAAGTAGGGGTATAGGGTACCAACAGCGACGTGAAAGGTATGCTCAAGCCTGATGAAGCCATCCTCAGTGGATTCGCTCGTGGACTGCACTATCTCCTCCATCTCTTGCTCCTGCCGCCTCCAACTCCCTCCACTGCATAGTGACGGGAGCCACTTTGACATCATCAATGATAGGGTAGTGTAGGCGAGGGCAAGAGGCAACTATGGTCGGCACAGCAGTGACATGCTGGATGGGGAAGGAGTCGAGGTAAGAGGAGAATAGGGAAGGATCATACTAGAGTCCACATGCGGTACGTGCTAGGTACCATCCCATATCCCTTAAACATATATGTGGGATGGCAGTCGCGGCATGGCCCAAGGCACAACATGGCATACATGCGCACAAGCAAAGCTGGTATGACATGATTGTTAGAGTTGCGTTGGGCCTGACGGTCGGGCACAATGAGCAGCACAACATGGCATGCCTCGAAGGGTTGTGCTTGGGCTGACACAGCATGCTACAGGGATGAAGGGCATGAAGCAAACACAGTACAGTTTTGGCATGAGTTTTTTCATAGTTTTTGATAAAAACAATATGAAAAGTTTGGCAGTAGAAGTAAAGCAAAAATAATTGCCTCAACAATGAAACAAGCAAGAGGTGCTTCAAACGCTTCAAGCGTGTGGGAAAAGCTAAAAGATAAGACATCTAGTTTGTCTTTTGAAGTGCTAAACAGGTCATAATAGAATCCACAAGTAGAGATCGACCACTATTCGACGCTAGGGGTGGGTGTAATTGGCTCAGATTTGGTCGGATATCGTTCTTTCCGTATCCTAAACTATATTTTTATCGGACTCAGAGTCAATAAGGATAGTGCCAGATATGAATACGACGCGGATAATATCGGTCACAAATTTGATGCGAATATAGAGCAAAATCGATACGATACCGAATATTTTTTGTTGGATATCACACAAAAACATATACTGTATATAGCATACATATAATAATGATTAATCAATCATATGAATTCAATATGCAATAGGATTATCGCAATTTAACAAGTCATTTTATTAAGTAGCCCAACAAAATTGCAAAAGTATCAAATATTCCTTTATGTTTTGCAAAAAAAAATATTAGGCATTCACGTAGGCAAGTGGAAGCATATTCTTGCATGTCAAGTTCTATTGGTGGTGGTACCGGACGATGGGATGGTGGATGGGACGGTGGCAGGAGGGTGGAGTCGTGGAGGAAGGGTATAGTTTAGGCTATTTGGTTGAGTCCAATTGAAGTTGCTAAAATATAGGATGTAATATCCGAATTCAAATATCTGAATAGAGTTATCTGGGATTATCCGAGAATATAATTGGAATATTTGATCCGATAGATAGTGATATCCTGAATCCGATGCCGAATAAGAAACTAACTATTTGAAATTGACACCAAATCTAACAACTATCATCCAACACTACTAATCTAAATTCAATTCGAACAAATCTCATTGGCCGGTCGGTCGGCACCTATCCCATCTGATAGCAGCCCTACTCGACACACCTTTTTGCAAAAAAGGAATAAAATTTAGTTTTTTTTCTAATACTTGTGTCCACTACCTTGGCCCCGTGAGTCTCTGATCACTTTTCTTTCTTTGCAATAGTACAAATAAACCGAACCTAGGTTAACACGACACAAAGGTGGCACAATGTGCTAATGGGCCATGCCTGAACTCATTGGAGACGCTTCGGGCCAGTGTGGTGGCATAGCATGGTCTAGGCCTATGACCCATCACGCTTGTGCCTGGCCCAGCACAATACGGTACCCAGGTCTACTTAAAAATTGCCCTAGTAATCGAACAGTTACCCCTTTCTATAGGAGAGAAGTTAATCCGCGCAATTCTTTCCAAATCAAACGGCTGAGAATCGCCTGAAGGCAAGGAACCGTTGTCCTTCCTGCCCTATTACTGTCCAATGGGCAATGGCAGAGGGAAACAGATGAGAGCCGCGGGCAAAGTCTCACACCTTCGTCTACTTCCCCGTCATGGAATCGTCCCGCACCCATGGCGTGAGCACCGTGAGCAAGCACCTGAAGGTGCTGCTGCCTTCTTCCTTCAGCAAGCTGGTAAGTGGTGAGATCACCCGCCAGTGCTGCCCTGCTCAAACGCATCTCACCCCCCAATGCTGCTCTGCTCAAACGTTGATACTTCAATTATGGATCGAACCGATATATTCCGCAGCGCATCTCCGAAGTGCCGTCTCCGAAGAGCTCGCTCGGCACTTCGATGCCGGCAACGGCGGAGCAGGGATGCCCGGCCCGACGGCACTCGTCGTCAGCCCGTTCGGCAAGGTCTGGCACGTCGAGGTCGGCCGGGACGGCAATGGCGCTTTCCTAGGGCGCGGGTGGCCGGAGTTCGCGGCCGCGCACGGCATCGGCGTCGGGTGGTTTTTGCTGCTCCGGCATGAAGCAGGTTGCTGCGTGCTCACCGTCAAGGCATTCGACACCAGCTCCTGCCTCAAAGAATTCTGCTCTCCATCCACAGGTAGTTGAAGATTGGCATGCAAATTTTTGATTGCACGTTTTGAATTCTGTCAAACAATAGAGAGATCAGTAATATGTTGGTAATTAGAATGGACTCTGAGAAGCTGCGTACTTGTAGATGATGAAAAGATACTTGTAGATTCGAAAGGGTAGATGATGATATTTTGGTTAGATCGAATTGGGAGGCAAAGATTGTAGATATTTATATCAGACTAGTATATCGTTGAGGCATAATAAGAGGATGCTACGTTAGGAGTCGATTTTAGAGTAAAAGAAGGATTAATCATGTGTGATCTCTTGTTAATTAATTTCTCCCTTTCTATTTTACTACCATCACCTTGCTGAGAAACCCAGTCGGTGACTCAGACAACCGCGATGGACATTTTACTACTCCCTCTAGTCACAAAAGAAAGTCGCTGTAGAATGTGCGTATCGAACCGTGTTAATTTTGACCAAAGATATGATTAGAAGACATGAAAATAGCATGAGTAAATTTGGCATAAAAAATATTTCCATGACATTATATTTTTCTTCAGAAATATAAAGATAAAGTTAGTGGTTAAAGTGGCATCTTTGACTTTGAACGACTTCCTTTTTTTAATTGGAGAGGATTACTACTGGTTAGCAAGTAATTTTTAGTTTAAATTGATTGTTGTCACTATAATTTTTCCAGTTACAACAACAAGAAGCAGCAGAGACGCTTTGCATAAGCCACAGTTCATCAAGGTGCTTCTGCGTGGTTTCATGGAGAAGATGGTTTGCACACTCTTCCGTTTAATTTGGTTTTCCTCACACAATCTCTGTTCTAGTTGTAGCTCAGACTTCTGTCTTCAAATGTACCTTGCTCTTGCGTTTGTTCTTGCAGCGTATCCCTGCTGAGTTTGTGAAACGCTACATCTCTGAAGAGCAGCTGAACAGCCAGATGGCACTCGTTTCCAGCCCCCTAGGCAAATTTTGCCAAATTGAGCTCGAGAAGGATCGATCGCATGTGTTCTTCGCAGGTGGCTGGTCACAGTTTCTGGCGTTTCACGGTGTCACTGAAAGTGATGTTCTCCTATTGCGGTATGAAGGCAACTTGGTGTTCACGGTCAAGGCGTTCGGGCTCAATGGATGCCAGAAAGAGTTGAAAGGCCAACATATCAAACTTCAGCAAATTGAGCAAAGTGAGGAAACAAATCTGTTTGACATTCCGTGAACATCTTGGCCATAGTAGGATTCCGGTTTGAGGTTTGCTACTTTTTTTTCCAATTTTCACTGCGAACATGAGCCCTATACCCTAAACCAGTTCGGTTCAATGAATCCGGTTTGCGATTCGCAGGGTTTACGATGATCCAGTAACTATGATCTTGACTATGGATTAAATTATATGCTAAATCTAAATGCGTTTATTATTATTGACTTCTCAGCATTTACAGAAATGAAAAGCCATCAGGAAACACCTTCTTCGACTTCCAGTAGGAAACGTAAGAGCAGGAACGAGAGGCCAAGTGCTGAAGAAAAAAAGAGTGCAAAAATCTGCAAATCTGTCTTCGAGATTGGACCGCCGTCTTGGATAAAGAAGGAGATCAACAACTACGCTCTTGAAAAGTGTCTTGTAAGCACAATCATGCATTTCTTGTCTGATATGAGCACGTTAGGAATAAGATAAACTCGTCTCAATAAAAAGAAACGACCAGATTAATTCCATGCCTATATACACTATCATAAGAAGAAATTGATCAATCTATCAATACACTTTACTTGACAGAGTATCGCCCCTTGCACAACATTTTCTCGTGTACATGCACTGTGTGTTGGTTTCTTTATGTTGAACTAATAATTTCAAGGAATTTTTGAAGGTACACCCAACTTACTTTAGCCATCCATTTTGGAAGATCCAATGATCGATATTCCTATTACCATGTAGATGGTAACAGGTCACCACCTACCATTCAAGGGTAATAGAGATTTTTGACTGCATGTTATGTAGGAAACAAATGTTAATTTTGTATTACTATTTAACTTTTGCCCCCAACAAGGAAAGCAATAAGTGCGTTGGACCACATACTCTTTTCCGGAAGACAGCACCATTTACTAATATGGCCATATCAAATACAAACATCAGACAATGATACAAAAAAGTAAATATAAATTTTATCAAAATTTTATATTTAAAATATAAAGAATCAAACAAAATTTCAGATGCTGATTATAGCATATATAATTAATAAGTTGAGGAGAAATATGTAATAACTTTAATAAGTATTGGTTGATAGTTTAAATATAGGAAGAAAATGAAGTTCAGTTCGAACTTTGGAGTATTTATCATATATGGCATCATCTACTTATGCTAAATTGAAATATAAAATGTTTGTTGACATATCACATTTTAAAATTAAAAGGGATGGAAAGCTTAATCTTATCTCTACTACTTCTAATTAAGAGTTGGTGGTGTCACGTCCGTTCTCCACCACCAACCTACAAAACCGAACCAGACAAAACCGAATCGGATAAAAAAAACCGATCTATTCTGTTTTTGCTTTCGTTCCTCGCGATAGTTCTTGATCTCATTCCTCCTGAACAAAACCGAACCGGCACCTTCCTCTCCGGATAGCTCCAGATTCCGTTCGTCCCGATCTCATTCCCCCCTCCTCGGCCGCCCGCCATCATCATCTCTGATCCGGCTTCTAATCCCCGACTCCCTCCAGATCCAGCTCCTAATCCGAGCACGCGCTTGCCGTCGGCGCCGAGCCCGACCTCCTTCACGAGCGGCAGGTCCTGGGTGTTAAACACCACCACGCGGCCGCCGTTCTTGATGTACATGTCCAAGGGCGCCTCCAGGCAATTGAGCGCCATGCCCTCGCGGTCCTTGGGGGACGGCTCGGAGAGCTTCTGCCCGGCCTTAAGCAGCGATGCCGGTCTTGAACCATTTATTTTCAGATCTTTCGGGACGTATACCAAGAATATCATTTCTAAATTTGTTTTAATATCATGAATCGTAAATTCATGTAAAAGGAGAAACCATAAAAACTTGTGTAATCAGGAGAAATAAATGTTTGATCTTGTAGCACAATTTTCTTTTGTTATTTGAGCTTTATGTTTCGTTACTAAATTTATTTTTCGTAACAACGCACGGGCATTGAACTAGTATTAATATAAAATAGAAATGAGGAAGACAGTGATGGTATATTAATATTTTATTTTTCTATCTGTTTTCCTCCACATCTAAGCACAGTAATACAAACAAATTGCTTTCTCTATAGATTAATTTGTACCCCTTCATATATCTACAGTGGATTCTATATATACGTTAGCATTCATTTTGTACCCACGTATGGTCGTTAGAATTCATTCGAGTATATAACTTTGGTATAGGAGTAGTGCTTCAATGCTTTTTTTTTTAATACAAGTTGTATAAGTCTTAAAGCAAACGAAGGGGTAAGTAATCACTATCTACCCTTTATTCATGCTTTAATACTTATGTTAATCGAATATGAAACCAAATGATGGAGAAAAAGGTGATGACGTGGTGCTCTCGTATGTTTCATTTTGCACTAACTTTAATAAAAGATCAAGACATGTGCATGCTTTGACAAGAACAAATGAATATATCAACACGAAGACAATTCGTATATTGTACTGCAAAAACTTGTCATCAAACGCACATGAACCGAAGTTATTGATCTAGCAGTCAGTATGCATCCGTTGTGATTGATCATCGATCGCTTACTGAAGAAATCGGTTGTTGAACCAATTCACTTTCAATGCTTGCAGCCGTTGGCTGGGATCTTCTGCCACTCGATCGGGTTCTCTCAACCATGCACGATCACGCTCAAGACCTCGATGAGCAGCACCAGGTCTTGGAAGGTGCGGGGTCTCTCGTACAAGATCAGAAGTTGCTGTTATCTTGGAATGGGCTGGAAGACCTTTTGCCAGGAGAATAAGCTCAAGGAAGGTGACGTGTGCATCTTCAATATCATCAAGAGTACTATGTGGCATGTCGTCATCGTGCATAGCTAAGCTATAGCCAGCTAGATAGTTCATCTCTGTCCGTTGCATAGTTTTATTCAGGATGTTCAATTACACTGTTATTAAAAACACTGGATTATCAAGACGGGGTCTATCATGCATAGTACTCTACATGATTTGCGGCAACCCCCTCTGATCGCGGGATATCTATTTTTTGAAGAAAAATGGCCATATATTGCAAAAAGAAAACACTATATACTCCTTTGAATATCAAATATATATATAGATCTTTTAGACAATAATATGACCTCTAATCAACATTTTGACCATTAATTTCCATTGCAATATATTGTTACAATAATATTTCAGAATGCACGAAGTAATACCAATTTATATGACCATCTTACATATCCTTTTTCAATAAACTGATGGTCAAAACATAAACTATATTTGGCACACGTATTATAATATGTGTCTCTTTGCCCAATGTTGTCCACGGTGTTTGGTAATCTCAATGTGGAAATAAAACACACTGGATGACTAGATATGTAGTTGTGAAATCCGGATAATTTTCCGACTGATCTGATATATTCGGCTTAAATTTGGATAGTTATATCGGATGTTTATCGGATTTGACGTCGGTTTCGGATTCGAATTTAGGAGATCAATATTACGAAATCATTTTATAGTAAAAAAAAATCAGATATATGCTGTCTCCGCGCTCCGCCATCCGCACCCCGCGCGCTCCTTCTCGTCTACGACTTCGTCCCCATCAGCACCCTCTCCCAGCACCTCCACCGCCGACGTAGCGTCACTGCCGTCGCTCCACCGGTAGTCCCATGGAGGACTTGCCTCGCCATGGTGGCCCAGATCGCGTCGGCGCTCAAGTACCTCTACTTTGGCGTGCCCCCCGTCGTGCAACGCGACATCACCTCGTCGAACATCTTCGTCGAGGTCGACATACGCGCCCGCCTCAGCGACTTGGCCTCTCGCGCCTCTTGGCCCCGCCTGACGCTTGCTCCACAGCGGCCTGTCGGGAGCTGGAGCTCGTCACCGGGCTGCAACCGGTGGACGTGGACAGGGAGCGGAGGGACGTGACACTGGCGGACAGGGTGGTGGCCAAGATTCATGTCGGCGAACTCAGGGGAGTTGTCGACTTGCCGGTGCTCGGCGAGGGCCTAGGCCTGATGGCCAGCATCTAAGCGGTGGCGGAGCTGGCATTCCGGTGTGTGGCGCTAGACAAGGATGATCGGCCCGACGGCCGGGAGGTGCTGGCCGAGCTAAAGTGGATCCAAGGGATACTTCCTATTCCCGAGGTGTCCGGCCACAAGGGTTCTTGATTTGGAATTGGGATTGCGTGGTGGCCAGAGGCACCGGCATCAGAATCGAGCTAGCTCATTCTCAGGGCTAGCCACCGCCCGGTACCCCCCCCCCCGGGCGCCCATACAACGTTGTTCATGGCTGCCGTTCCAAGGCTGACCTCTTGGGTAAAGGATCGGCATTAGAATTCGTATGTTAGGCGACTGAACTTCGGCTCATAGGTTGGCGCGGTCAGCCCGCCCACGTTCGAGCCTCGGCCTGGGCTCGTGTGAGTCGTGCACAGTAGGGGTGAGTGCGTGTGTGTATGTACTGTGGCTCGGCTGTTGTTCCTCCTCTTTTAGTGAATACCAGAGTCGTTCTTCGCCAATTTAAAAAAAAAGGTATGTTAGCTGCTTCACACTAGCATATGCTAAAGACAAGTGCCTCATGGTGGATGGTATTGATGGTTATATGTACCATTGAAATTGAAATTGAATGTACTTTTATAATTTTGATGGACTATCTGACCAAATGACTAGTTAAATTCAAATAGCTCTGTTGTATTCGAACTCATATGTTTATTAATTATTGCTATATATATGCTTTATACGGTATCTTTTTTGCGGGATATTTGAGAATAAAATATGGTACAGTATCGATCCCGCTCCGTATTCACTTCGAATCCGTGATTGATATTATCGGCACCGTATTTATATCCGGTACTATCTATATCCGACAAAAAATATAGTTTAGAATACGAAATGAAAGAAGTCCACCCAAATTCGAACTGATTGCACCCCTAACTGGATGTGCTCCCTTACGGGTACATTTTTATCACTTCGAATATTGCTAACTACAGATCAAGGTACTAATTGCGGTAGCAACGAGGACGAGGACAACAAAGATTTTGCTCCTCAGAAGGTTAATTTCAGGCACTCCTGGAACGGGGACATGGGGGCTACGAGCGCGCGAGAGCGGTGGAAATTCAATCTTTGCAGATAAATGATGAGCTAGACCTAACCAAAATACAGACTGACTTAGGCCTTCTCTGCTGCAATTGCGCATTTTGTATGAGTTCGAATGAGTGCGCGAAGTAATACCAATTTATATGGCCATCTTAGATATCTTTTTTCAACAAACTGACGGTCAAAACATAAACTATTTGGCACACGTATTATAGGACTATCTACATCTGGAACTGGAGTTGAGATAATGTAAACACGCAACAATTATGTTTCCCATTTCGTCTTCAATGAAATGGAAGTATTAATTTCCCAGTGACAGGAAATCAAGAACGTGTAAATGTGAATAAAAGGGAGCAGTAAACGCGAGGAGCCCGACAGGCAGTCTTGCCTAGCATGGGGGATTGAAATAGGGAAGAAGAAACAGGGACGAGCACAAACAAAGCCGGCAACTTTCCCACCTTCGTCTACGCCCCTGGTCGTCATGGGGTTGGCCGGCTACCATGGCGTGCGCACCGTGGCCAGGTACATGAAGGTCCTGCTGCCTTCTTCCTCCCTCAAGCTGGTAAGAACGAAAGATTGATATTGCCGTCCAGCAAACACGCACCCAGCTCGAAGGTTGATCCTTCAATGATGAAATGAGCTACTTCTGCAGCGAATCTCCGAAGATCTCGCTAGGCACGTGGACGGAGGCAGCGACGGGGGCGCGGCGCTCGTCTTCAGGCCGTTCGGCAAGGTTTGGCGCGTCGAGGTAGCTAGGCCGGGACAGCGAGGGCGCGTTCCTGTGGCACGGTTGGCCAGAGTTCGCGGGCGCGCACGGCATCGGTGTCGTTTGGTTCCTAGTGCTCCGGTATGAAGGCGGCGGCGTGCTCACCGTCAAGGCATTCGACACCAGCTGCTGCCTCAAAGAGTTCGGTCGCCCACTCACCGGTGCATATGTCCTCCGCCTCTGACGTCAAATTGCATGTACAAAAAATAGTGGGAAAATTGATTATTTGCTCTGAAGTTGATGTGTAATTAATAAAATGTTCAAAGTTGATGTGCCTTTGATTATTTGCCCTACTATGTGTTTATGATCTGTGGATCCAGGATCCACCTATTATAGACACACATAGGATAAATAATCAAATACACATCAATTTTGAGTATTTTACTAATTGCATATCAACTTCAGGTCAAATAATCAAATGCCCCCAAATAAAATGTCTAGCCAATTTGCACAACAGTAAGAAAAAAATTCTTTTTTGTTTAATTAGTTGGAATCGACAAGCTTCTAAAAAGATGTTTAGATCACATTAAGCATACAATACTTAGTTTTATTTCTGGGCTACTAATTTAGTGATTGTGAGCGTGCGTTCAGTCTGAGTTCTGACAGTTGATAGTTCAGACATCTGATTCACTCTTGTTCCGTTCAGTTGCGGCAACCCGGGGCAGCACCGCCGGTGCTCGTAGGCCGTAGTTCATCAAGGTGCTACTTCGTGGTTTCATGGAGAAGATGGTTTGCCTATTCTTCCTGCTAATTTGGTTTACCTCACACTGTCTCTGTTCTAGTTGTTGAAATGTTCAGACTTCTGTCTTCAAATGCACCATGACCTGACCTGACGATGAGTATGTCCACTACAATTTGCTCTTGCGTTTGTTCTTGCAGCGTATCCCTGCTGAGTTTGTGAAACGCTACATCTCTGAAGAGCAGCTGAACAGCCGGATGGCCCTCGTTTCCAGCACCTCGTTGCCGCATCGAGCTCGAGAAGGATCGATCGCATGTGTTCTTCGCAAGTGGCTGGTCACAATTTCTGGCATTTCATGGTGTCACTGAATGTGATGCTCTGCTGTTGCGGTGCGAAGGTAACATGGTGTTCACAGTCAAGGTGTTTGGACTCAATGGATGCCAGAAAGAGTTCGAAGACCAACACATCAAACTTCACCAAAGTGAGCAAAGTGAGGAAACAAATCTGTTTGACATGCTGTGAACTTCTTGACCATAGTTACTGGTCGAGGTTCATCACTTTTTCTTCCAATCTTCACTACGAACAAGAACACTATACTCTAAATCAGCTTGGCTTCGATGAAGCCGGTTCACGATTCACGTGGTTTAAAGCAATCTAGTAACTATGTTCTTGGCTATTGATCTATTAAATTATATGCTAAATCTAAATGCGTTTATTTTTTTGTTGCCTTCTCAGCATTTACAGAAATGAAAAGGCATCAGGAAACACCTTCTTGCACTTCCAGTAGGAAACGTAAGGGCAGGAACGAGAGGCCAAGTGCTGAAGAAAAAAAGAGTGCAAAAATTTGCAAATCTTTCTACGAAATTGGACCGCCGTCTTGGATAAAGAAGGAGATCAACACCCGCGCTCTTGAACGGCATCTTGTAAGCACAATCATGCATTTGTCTGCTGATATGAGCACTTTAGGAATAGGACAAACTCGTTTCAACAAAAAGAAACGACCAGATTAATTCCATGCCAATATGCATGCTATCACAAGGAGAACAAATCAATCTATCAAAACACTTCACTTGACAGAGTATCGCCTCTTGAATTACATTTAATAACTTCAATTAATATGTTTTTTGAGGAGAAATATGTAATAACTTTAATGAGTATTGGTTGATAGTTTAAATATAGGAAGAAAATGAAGATCAAACTTTGGAGTATATATCATATATGGCATCATCTACTTATGCTAAATTGAAATCTAAAATGTTTTTTGACATATCACATTTTAAAATTAAAAGGGATGGAAAGCTTAATCTTATATTAATATAAAATAGAAATGATAAAGACAATGATAAATAAACTTGTCATCAAATGCAATCAGTATGCATCCGTTGTGATTGATCATCTATCGTGTACTGAAGAAATCGGTTGTCAAACCAATTCACTTTCAATGCTTGCAGTTGTTGGCTCCGACCTTCTGCTCCTCGATCGGGATGTGTAAACATTGCACGATCACGATCAAGACCTCGATGAGCAGCACCAGATCATGGATGGTGTGTGGTCTCCTATACAAGAAAGGTTTCTACCTTGCTGGTGTGGGCTGGAAGAGTTTTTGCCAGGAGAACAAGCTCAAGAAAGGTGATGTGTGCACCTTCAACGTCATCAAAACTACTATATGGCATGTTGTCATCGTGCATAGCTAAGGTTCATCCAGCTAGATAATTCACCAGTTAGCAGGGGGGATTCGGGATCAAAAAAACCAAAGACACCGTCAAAACTAAGTTTCAAATGAAAGGGATCTTCTGGAATAGCAGAGGTCTTGGAGACTTGGCTAAACATGTGTATTTGGGGGATATGGTCAAAGAGGAGCAAATAGATTTTATTGCTCTAATGGAAACGGGACGGAGTCAGTTTTCGGATGGGACTCTTAGAAAATTATGTGGTGGCAAAGAATTTATTTGGCACTGCATGGCACCGCATGGTCGGTCTGGGGGAATGCTCCTAGGGGTAGATCTTATGGTGTATGATGTTGGTGCCATTGTTGAAGGGAACTTTTATGTAAAGTTTACACTTCGGAATAAAAATGATGGATTTAAATGGGCGCTAATTGCAGTTTATGGTCCTGCACAACAAGAACATAAGGAGACATTCTTAATAGAGATGGCCCAGGTTTGCAACAAAGAATCTCTGCCATATATTATTGGTGGGGATTTTAATATTATGCGTTGCTCTGATGATAAAAACAAGGGTAACTTTGTCACAAAATGGCGGATCTTTTTAATATGGTTATTCAATCTCTAAGTCTCAAAGAGATTAATATATGCAGTCGTCAATATACTTGGGCGAGTAGTGGGGATAATCAACGCTTGAAAAATTAGACAGGGTGTTGGTTTCTACTGAGTGGGAGCAAAAGTTTCCACTCACTAGGGTGTATGCTAGAGATCGAAGTATTTCAGACCATTCGCCTTTGTTATTAAATACTGGTGCTTCTTCCCATAGTAGAAAGAAATCCTTATTTAAATTGAGCGAAATTTGGCTGATTAGAGAAGGTTTTATGAATTGGTTCTTTGCTAAGTGGCAATCGAGTCAAGAGGGAATAATGCTCTCGACAGATGGCAGAATAAGATAAGAACCCTTCGTCAATTTCTGAGAGGTTGGGCCAAAAATATAGCTGGCCATAACAGAAAGGAGAAGAAGAAGTTAATTTCAATGATTGATGACCTAGATAAGAAGGCAGAGTGTGTGGTCCTCTCAGATCAGGAATTAAACCTGAAGCATTTCCTAAATGAGCGACTAGTTCACTTGTTGAGAGAAGAAGAAATCAAATGGTATAAGAGAGCAAAAACCAAAGACCTCTTAGAAGGAGATGATAATACACAATACTTCCATTTAGTTGCTAATGGTAGACAAAGAAAACAACACATCTTTAAGTTGGATCAAGAAGATGGATTAATAGTGGGTGATGTTGAATTAAAAGCATATATCACTAACTATTACAAAGGGTTGTTTGGACCTTCAGAAGATAATAATTTCAGCCTGGTGGAAAATCAGAATCGAGATATACCTCAAGTAACTCAGGAAGAAAATGATTTTCTCATTGCTTCTTTTACTGAAAGAGAGGTTAAAGAGGCGGTTTTCCATATGGAACATAATAAGTCGCCTGGTCCTGATGGTTTCCCAGCAGAATTTTATCAGTGTTCTAGGACATTATTAAAGAGGACCTTATGGCGCTGTTCACTGAATTTTATTATGACCGTTTACCTTTGTATAGCCTTAATTTCGGAATAATTACTTTACTGCCTAAAGTTAAAGAGGCAACAAAAATTCAACAATACAGACCAATATGTTTGCTAAATGTGAGTTTTAAAATATTCACTAAAGTGGCCACAAACAGACTTATGGGAGTGGCTAATAAAGTGGTACGTCCTACTCAAACAGCTTTTATGCCAGGGCGGAATATTATGGAGGGTGCTGTGATATTACATGAAACCATTCATGAATTGAATTCTAAGAAGCTTAATGGAGTGATTTTGAAGATCGACTTTGAGAAGGCCTATGATAAGGTCAAATGGTCTTTTCTTCAGCAAACCCTGCGTATGAAGGGGTTTTGCCAAAAATGGTGTTCGTGGGTTGAAAAGTTCGTTGTTGGAGGTAGTGTGGGCATCAAAGTTAATGATGACATTGGTCACTATTTCCAAACTAAAAAAGGGCTTAGGCAAGGGGATCCCATGTCACCAATTCTTTTTAATTTTGTGGCTGACATGCTCTCTATCTTACTTTAGAGAGCAAAAGAAGATGGTCAGATTAGAGGGGTAATTCCTCACCTGGTTGAGGATGGTTTATCTATACTGCAGTATGCAGATGATACGATATTATTTATGGACCACGATATTGAGCAAGCTAAAAATATGAAGTTGTTGCTCAGTGTGTTTGAGCAACTATCAGGTCTTAAGATCAATTTTCATAAAAGTGAGATCTTTTGTTTTGGTGAAGCCAAACGGTATGAACATCTTTATACTCATTTGTTTGGATGCGGGTTAGGATCATACCCGTTCAGGTACTTAGGTATCCCGATGCACTTTCATAAACTCTGTAATGCGGATTGGAGTGTTATTGAGGATAGATTTCGACGCAAACTAAGTACATGGAAATCTAAACACCTCTCTTACGGGGGTAGGCTCGTTCTCTTAAATTCAGTCCTAAGTAGCCTTCCTATGTTCATGATGTCTTTTTTTGAAATCCCCAAGGGCGTCTGTCGAAGATTGGATTTTTATCGGTCCAGGTTTTTTTGGCAGGGTAATAATGATAAGCGCAAATATCGCCTTGCAAAATGGGATATTATGTGTCGTCCCAAAGATCAAGGAGGATTAGGAATTACTAATCTTCAAATCAAAAATAAATGTCTCCTTAGTAAGTGGTTATTTAAATTAATAAATGAGGAAGGGACCTGGCAGACTTTGCTCAGGAATAAATATCTGAGTTCAAAATGTTTATCTCAGGTGCATATTAAACCTAGAGATTCTCATTTTTGGAAAGGGATTCTTAAGGTTAGGGATATTTTCCTAAATTGTGGAACATTCAAAATACAGGATGGTTCACAAACAAGGTTTTGGGAAGATAAGTGGGTGGGCTCTAAACCACTCAAAGCACAATTTCCTAGTCTATTTAACATTGTCAATTACCCACATAGCACGGTGGCAAGTGTCATGACGCAGATGCCACCAAAGATTACTTTTAGACGTGCTTTAGTTGGGAACAATTTAACATTGTGGCATAACCTAGTAGCAAGAGTAGCTAATGTCCAGCTTACCAATAGAAGGGACACTTTAAGCTGGGATCTACATAGCCATGGTCATTTTTCAATTCGGTCTATGTATATGTATTTAATGAACAATGGTGCTCTTTTCACTTCGAAATTTATTTGGAACCTAAAGATTCCTTTGAAAATCCAGATTTTCCTTTGGTATGTTCAGCAAGGTGTTATCTTAACGAAAGATAATCTAGCTAAAAGGAACTGGATTGGGAGTCATAAATGTTGTTTTTGTAATAGTAATGAAACAATCAAGCACTTGTTCATTGATTGCCACCATGCCAAAAATATTTGGAGAATTATTTACATCGCGACTGGGTTAATTTCACCAAGATCAATTTCGCACATGTTTGGAAATTGGTTATCAGGTTTTCAAAAGAAAGAGAGAAGATTGATTTTTGCCGGGATTGCAGCTCTCTTGTGGGCTATTTGGTGCACTCGAAATGATCTACTCTTTGAGAACAAACAATATTCTTCTTGTTTGCAGGCTATCTTCAGGGGAACATACTGGTTGCGATTTTGGACACTGTTGCAGCATGAGACCTCAAGGGAGACTTTCCGGTTGGCGAGTAGAGCTCTGGAAGTCGTCGCATTAGATTTCTTTGCCCATAATGGATGGCGAAATAATATTAGACTATGTCTTTGATTTTTATTTCGTGGTCTTTTCCCCTATATTGGAGTGCAGCTTGTTAGCTGAAGACTTTGTAAATTGGTCATGTGCTTTATGCAGAGACCGGAACTTATTCCTTTATCTAAAAGATAATTCACCAGTTCATCTGTGTCCGTTGCATAGTATGCTGAAGGTTGTGACGGATCGCCCTTTACAGGGGGTGCATATAAATACCTTCACAGCTACCCAGGATTTTAGCTACAGGTAACCAAGTGTACATTGCCAGGCATAAAAGCAAATGCGAACATTTTATAGTTGAGATAGGGGCCTATCGGCCAGGGTTTTACAAAGGTGCGGTTGGCACTATTTACATTACCAAAACACCCACAGGAAAGGCTTGAGCAGATATATCAAAGCTTTCAGAACTAAATATCATCGCCATCAACGCTCTTCTGGAATCCATCGTCTTCTTGAAATTCTAAAGGGAGAATTAGGAGGCAAGGGAAAATACACAACGGTACTCAACAAGTCGCACGGAAATACTGAATACTACATGTACGGAGTTACAAGGAATTGGAACTAGTTTTAAGTATTTGGTGGATGCATGAGCTAAAATTAAGTATTATAGTACAAATAAAATACAAAACATCAATCAACACCATCAACAACACCACCACCAAATTATTAGCAAAATCCAGATTATGACAAGTTTATAGTTAAAACTACTCAAGCTCAGTTATAGAAATCGCACTAAATTAACTCAGCTTCATTAACTGGAAGCATGGCGTATTCGAATACCATTTAGATCACTCTGCAGAGCTACTCAACTTTACCCACAAGATATCTACGGTCATTAGTGCCACCAGATTAACATGCAACTTTTATGCATGCGGCCCGACCGAGATTAACATAACCTTTCATTGGATTTCCCCCTCTTTAGTTCCTACCCAGTAGGTTACGAGGATCCCCAGCTTCCAGGACCCACGGGCCAGGGCGGGCAACGCAATCTAACCAATTGAGGATATCTACTGTTATGAGAACCGCCAAATGGCCGCATCATTCCGTTCCACCCCGAACAATGCGCGATCTATTCCTCCACAGAGAATGGAAATCCACCCGTAGGTATTCCAAGGGGAAATACAATATACCGGCTACGTTGGATCCGGTCAATAGAGCTGACCGGCCCAACTTGTGGTTGAGAGAGGACTGAAGTTATTTACTTTGCCCAAGGGTTGATCCTTAAGTGCCGGAGACACAGCCCAACACACAACGCATCACTGGTACCACTGTACCCATCACCATACTACACTTGGGCTTGTCATTGGTTGGGAATTGGGCTAGCATCCACCTTTTGTGGTCCGCCCAATACTATCCCCCCAACTATAGCAGGTTTTAAAAACGCACCCCGAGTCAAAGACTTGGGGATTTTGAGCAACAATAGAAATGTAATAATTATTATAGCTAATCTACGGTGGTTCATTAATGATAACCTAGGGTTAACAATTGAATATGACATAATCAACATGGTTTTAACAAGGGAGTGGGTTTTAATTAATCAAGTCATTCCAAATTAGCTCCTTTTAATTCTCTACTCTATTCTGAGACAATGATGCAATAACTACATATATAGTATTTATATGGAAAATGGAGTCAACATGTTCAAGGGTGCGGCTTGCCTTCTTGGGGTTGAAGGTTCGCCTAGCGAGACGTAGTCAGTAGTCGTGGCCGGCTCGAGCAATTGCTTTGCTCCTCTCATGCTCCATGTACGGCTCTGGTTCCGAGTAGTGCTCCAGGGGCTGCTCCGAAGTCGGATCTAGTGTGAAAAAGCAATTCCAGTAAATAAACGAATAAAAACAACCAAATAAAGAAAACGTAAAAAGAAACCAAAGTGAAAATGGTTGGAATGGAGTTTCGGGGTATTTTGGGAATTTCTAGACTTGGTTTGGTGAAATGGAGATCATTTTTGGACTCAGCGGCTCGAACTGACCAAGAATATGTATTTTTGGCTATTTTTGAATTTTTGGGAATTTTTGGGGATTTTCTTGAAATTTTAACACATTTTTGGATTTAAAATAAAACTTAAATCTAGAAATTAAATTAAAAACCAAAATGGAACTGGGCCGCACAGTGTAAATGGCCCCAACACTATGTGGCCCAAGCGGCCTTCTTGATGGCGGCTTGGGCGCTGCCGAGCAAGGGACCATCTTGGCCGTGGCCCACGGGCGTGAAGGCCGCCCAGTGTCAGGAGGAGGCTGGCGTGGGCCACTGAGGCGAGGTTGTGGCGGGCCTGCACGATAAAGAGACTGGGGAGGCGGCCTGCTGAGAGCTCTTCGGAGCTGGGAAGAAGCAGACAGCCAGGGCGATTCAAGGCGAGGAGAGGAGAAGAAGTGGCGAGGAGGGGAGGGGACCTCATGGCCGAGCTAGGGCGGGGGAGAAATGGGGGAAGGAGGGGGCAGAGAGGTGGGGCGGTGGGGAGAGGCTAGAGCCGAAGAAGAAACTCACGGCGCGGGGCGGGGAAGCAACCGGAGAGGAAATGGGTTGGCGGGGGAGGAAGAGAAGAGCACTGTGGCTCGGGGTGGGGAAAAATGGAGGAGTGGAGTGGGCTATTGAAAGGATTTGAGATGTCGCCTAGAGGGGGTGAATAGGCGAAGTAAAAAATTTTAAACTAAATCACAGCGAAAACAGTAACTTCGGACTATCCGAGTGGTTCGGACAGTCTAATGTTTATTCGGATAGTCCGAGATTTTTTAGAGCAAGAGATGAAAAAATAAATCTAGGCTATTTAGAGAATATCACCTGAACCAAATAGGGTTAGTTAGCCTAGAATACCTACAGGAGATGAATAACCAACAATATCGTTCACACATAGCAAATCACCACTTGAATCACTGAGATTTGAATCAACCACAACAAGGGTAAAGAGGAAATCCAAGACTCGAAGACGGAGAATTAAAGATTTTACCCCGAAGTTCGGATCCTTGAGGGGATCCTACATCTCCGTTGAGGAGGCACTAAGCCGGGGTCTCTTTCAACCCTAATCCTCAAGGTGTTGCACAAAGCACTCACCGATTTCACTATCTTGAATCCTTTCCTTGCGGAGGTGGATTCAATCTTCACAAACTTCCGGAGGCTCACCACACAAAACTTGAGAGCTCACTGGCAACTCCTAACCATCTAGGAATCCTCAACCTCCAAGAGTAATAGATCAGCGAGAAATCCGCAAGAGGATGAAATCCGATGCTCAAGATGGATCTTAGAAGCTTCAAACTCTCAAATCTCACTTCTGTCTCCCTCTAATGAATCTAGCCATAAAGCTCAAAGAGGGGAGAAGAGAAGACTCAAGGAGGAAGAACAAGAGCAATAAATGATTTTGAGTGAGAGTTCTGCCTAGTAAGTGGGAGGAGATGGGGTATTTATGGCTCCCAAAAACTAGCCGTTTTAGCTCAGATTTGAGTAAGTTCGGATAGTACAAACACATGTTCGGATACTCTGAATAGGTCAAGTTCGCCTGAGATAGAGAGACCCAGCTCGGATAGTCCGAAGATTTCTTCAGACAGTCCGAAGCATTCGGATACTCTGAATGAAACTTCGGATATTCCAAATAGAACTTAGAACGAGGACCAAATTTGATGGGTTATACAGAGAGGGTCTACTCGGACATTCCGAGTTGAAACTCGGATACTCCGAACACAATTAGATAAAATATTTCTAAGACTTGAAAATTTGACACTTTTAGGCTAAGATCTATCGGTGAGCATATAGAATCATACCATACCTATTTCTCGTCAAATCCTCTTTATAGTATGGCTATCCTTAGACTCAAGAGAAAGATAAAATAAATGCATGATATCAAGTCTAAAAACAGTCTTTTTCTCCTTTGTTTTGAGGGTGCTCCTTTGCTCTTAGACTTAGCATCGAGATAGGGAAAGTGCGAGATGGCAGAGATGAAGGAAATCGCGGCCCGACAGGAGAAGATCCGTGGCGGTGTGCACCAACAAGACGAGGGAGAAGTCCCAGCCAAGAAGCAAGCGAAGTCAAGCATAAAGCCTGATGAAGGTGCCAAGAAGGTGATTGGAACAGGGCCAAAGACTCGGCCCAAACGGCCCTGATTGGGATAGGGCTCGACCGTAAATAGGAAGACAGGCTCGTCACCTTTCTTCGGGCAACCCGGGACATTTTCGCATGGAAACCATCCGATATGCCCGGTGTTCCCATAGAGGTGATCGAGCACTCCCTCAACGTCGACGAAAAAGCAAAGCCCATCATGCAGCGCCTCCAACGATTCGCGCAGGATCGCCGAGAGGTCATCAGGGAAGAGATCACTAAGCTTTTAGCCGTAGGATTTATAAAAAGAAGTGTATCATCTCGACTGGTTGGCGAACCCAGTTCTTGTTTGCAAAAAGAATAAAAGCTGGCGCATGTATATTGATTATACTGATCTTAACAAGGCATGCCCAAAAGATCCGTTCGGCCTGCCACGCATCGACCAAGTGGTGGATTCGACCGTCGGATGTGAGCTCCTGAGTTTCTTAGATGCCTACTCAGGGTACCACCAGATCAGGCTGAAAGAAGAAGACTGTATCAAGACTTCATTCATCACCCCGTTTGGAGCTTTCTGCTATGTCACAATGCTGTTCGGGTTGAAAAACGCTGGCGCAACCTATCAGCGCACAATACAACGGTGTTTTCACACTCAACTCGGACGCAACGTGGAAGCATACGTGGATGATGTCATCGTCAAATCTCGCATAAAGAAGGACCTCATATCTGATTTGGCCGAGACTTTCGAAAGCTTGAGGGCTTATAAGATGAAGCTCAACCCCGAGAAGTGCATCTTCGGAGTTTCTTCGGGAAAGCTACTCGGATTTATCGTATCACAGCGCGGTATCGAGGCTAACCCAGAGAAAATCAATGCCATCCTAAAGATGAAGCTGCCGACTTGCCAGAAGGATGTCTAGAAGCTCACAGGCTGCATGGTGGCACTCGGCAGATTCATTTCCCGCTTGGGGTCACGGGGGATGCCCTTTTTCAAACTTCAAAAAGCAGGGGCAATTCGGTGGACTCGAAGCAAACCGAGCTTTGAAGATCTCAAAGCATTCCTATCCACACCTCTGGTGCTGGTCTCGCCAATGCCCGAAGAACCCCTTCTGCTCTATATTGCGACAACGACTCACGTAGTCAGCGCGGCAATTGTCGTAGAGCGGGAGGAGGAAGGGCACCTCCAGAAGGTCCAGTGCCGGTTTAGCCGTCAATGAAGTACTTGGCGAGTCCAAGGCATGGTATCCTCAGGTGCAGAAACTGCTCTACGCCGTATTACTTACCTCTCGCAAGCTTAAACACTACTTCCAAGAGCATTCGATTTCGGTGGTCACCGCCTTTCCGATTGGAGATATACTTCACAATCGGGAAGCCACCGGGAGAATTGCAAAGTGGGCAGTTGAGCTCGGAGCTTTCGAAATCTCCTTCAAGCCACGGACTGCCGTAAAGTCTCAAGTCCTCGCCGACTTCACCACCGAGTGGGTGGAACTGCAGAACCCTACATCCACCGAGGAGCTCGAGTACTGGATAATGTATTTCGATTGTTTTCTCATGCTCAGCGACGCAAGGGCTAGTGTAGTACTCATCTCTCCGACGGGGGATCGGTTGAGGTACGTCCTTTAGCTCCATTTCCCGGTATCAAATAACACCGCCGAGTACGAGGCACTCATCCATGGGCTCCGTATCGCCATATCACTTGGCGTCCGACGACTGACTATTCGCGACGACTCCATGCTAGTAATCAACCAAGTGTAGAAGGTTTGGTCGTGCGTCGGCGACAGCATGGCCACGTACTACCAGGAGGTGCGGAAGCTCGAGGGCAAGTTCGACGGATTGGAGCTCATCCACGTGCTTCGCCGAGATAATGAAGCAGCAGACGAGCTTGCAAGACTAGGCTCCAGTCGGGCAGCAGTACCGGCTAGCGTATTCGTTGAAGAGCTCCACAAGCCCATGATAAGCCGATAGCAGGAGTCAGACAAATCGGGGGAAAAACCAGTCGAGGCGGAAGTTTTGGTCATAAACCCTGACTGGACAACTCCGTTCTTGAATTATTTATTGAAAGACGAGCTCCCTGAGGACCGTGTGCAGGCAGAGTGTGTCGCATGACGAAGCAAAAGCTACGTGGTGGTCGGAGAAGAACTCTACCGGAAAAGTGCCTCCGAAGTCCTGAGGCGCTGTATATCAGAACAAGAAGGAAGAAACCTGCTAAAATAAATCCACTCGGGAATTTGCGGACATCATGTAGCGTCACGCACCCTAGTGGGGAAGGCCTATCGTCAAGGTTTTTTCTGGCCGACTGCTGTATCAGATGCAGAAGACATCATCCGTACCTACGAGGGTTACCAGTTCTTCACGTGGCAGATACATGTGCTGACGACAGAGCCGCAAACTATCCGATCACTGGCCATTTGCGATGCAGGGGGCTCGACATGGTCGGACCCTCAAGAAGGCTCAAAGTGGTTTCACCCATCTTTTCATTGTGGTCGACAAGTTTACAAAGTGGATCGAGGCAAAGCCTGTCGCCACGGTCACGGCGGCCAAGGCCAAAGAATTTTTCAAGAAATCGTGGTCGATTGATTGTGCCAAATAGAATTATCACGGATAACGGCACTCAGTTCCGCGGTGAAGAATTCCAAGATTGGTGTGATGAGCTCGGCATCAAGATCTGTTTCGCCTCTGTGGCTCATCCACGGAGCAACGGGAAGGTAGAACGGACTAATGGCATGGTGCTACAAGGACTGAAGGCAAGGGTTTTTTATCGTCTCAAGCTATATGCCGCGCGATGGGTAAAGGAATTGCCTTCGGTGCTCTGGGGGTTGAGAACCACACCCAGTAGGGCCACCGGGCAGTCACCCTTTTTCCTAATATATGGCTCAGAGGCGGTCTTGCCTACCGAGTTGACGTACGGATCCTCACGGATACGGAGCTACAAGGAGGCCGAGTGGGAAGCAAGTCGGGTAGACGACCTCGACAGATTGGAGAAAGCCAGGGACATCGCAGTAATCCAGTCGGCCAAGTACCTTCAGGGCTTGTGTCATTTTTACGATCGGAATGTTCGAGGTCGTGCTTTCTCTAAAGGAGATCTGGTCCTAAGAAGGAGCCAGAAAAATGAGCATAAGCTCTCCCCGGGTTGGGAAGGCCTTTACATCATCAATGAGGTGACGCGCCCGAGGGCTTACAGACTCAAGTGTGAAGACAGCGTGGTTATTGGCAACATATGGAACATAGAACAGCTACGTCGCTTTTACTCTTGAACCTTGTACAGTAATTATGGTTGTTATGAATAAAAGTTTGTTCTTGACTTGCTACTCAATTGATACTCAATTAAGCGATGAAGTCGAGGGCTACACCTAATAGTGTTGTGCATGCAACACTTCCCTAAGTCATTTCTTACTCCCTTTGCTAAGCAGTCGCGACTAAGCCCTAACGCGCTAATCCTAAATCGTGAAACTCTGAACCCATGAACGGCGAATTCTAGTCATTTAGAGCGCGTGCCTGGTAAAAGGGCCATGAGCCGACTCCCGACGCCCGGAGGCTAGACTAGTCGGGCGGAGCGCTTGAACGAAAAAAGGACAAAACCACTCGGGCAAACTCAATGATCGGTAGGGAAGAAAGAGTAAAACAATGTCAAAATTCCATAAAATTATATATTAGATTCAAACATGCTATTACATTTCATAAGTTCTGCAGGCACCTAGACCTAAGCGTGGCGTGTGCGTCCTACTACTTCGATGAGAGCGTCCCTCGCCTCGGCAAGCCTTGGGACGGCCTCCATCAGTATGTCGACGGCGGCAGCGTCGCGGGCAGCAGCCTCCTACTCGCAAGCTCGGCCAAAGCTAGATCGTAGTCGGCCTAGAGCTCGGCGAGGAAGGCCTCCTCGTCAGCAGGCACCGGTAATGCTTCTCCTCCAAAGTCGAAGACCAGTCCCTCCGCTGAAGGAGGGGACGGTGGGGCCTCGTCGTCAGAAGAAATGGAGCGGGACGAGGAAGCCATCGAAGATTTAAAAAGAAGGCTGAAGGATGCAGAGCAGAAGAAGGTTTAAGAGATGGGTGATCGCTCCTGCAGCGGTGACACCCTTATATACTCAGAGTGTGGGAGCCGAACAGTTTCGAATAAATGCTAGCGCGGGAAGCCGAAGCGTACCTGTGTCTACATGAGAAGCTGAACCGGATGAGAATGATTATGCGAGCATCAACTCGAAGACCCCTCGGAAACAGCGAAGCAGTTATGGTTAGAAGTTAATGCCTCAAGAAACAATGGATTAATAAGTAAAGGTTCACATCCGCATCATACAAGATTCAAATCTAAGTTCTCCACTAAGGAGGCGGACACATCCTTGACTTTCTCAAAGAGGGCGGTGACTCGATCATCATCCACCGTACCGGCGAAGACTTCCTTGACAGCCTCCAGATCCACTCGGGGATACAAAGATTTCACGATTGCCAAAGCTTGGTTGGCGCTCATGACAGCCGTCTCCCGAATGTGGGCCTGAAGCTTCTCGGGTCCCATCTTAGTTGATTGGCCCTACCTCTTCCGGACTCAGGAATTTTACCATTGTTTCAGAAGCTTCTCGATGCCGGGCACACGATGCCTCGGTGGTCTTGACCCTCTCGCCAAGAACACAAAATTGGGCCTATGCCTTCGCCCGGTATTCTATAGAACAAGTCGGATCGTCAACACATGCATCGTGGACACAAGGAAAAGGGAAGCTGAGTTGAGGACACACCTTCCAGTTCCCGACCCAACTTCTCTGAGTCGGTTCGGGCTTGGCACTCGGAGCTCTGAAGCATCTTAAGCTACTCCTGGGACTTCTTGAGCTCCTCCTGAAGGCCGACGACAGCAAGGTTTCGGGCTGCAGCAAGGAAAGCAAGATCAGAAGACAAGCGGTTGGGCAAAAACAACAAGGCAACCGAAGAGGCACCTACACCGGAGAGAGTTCTCCAAGCTGGACTTCTCTCCCTCTAAGGCCTGAACTCGGGCCAGCAGGTGTCGCCGATCAGCCTTGTTCTCCTTCCTGGCCCGCTCCAGATTGGCCCGGCCCTCGACGCGAGCTTGTTCTAGCTCGGCCTCGTACGCCTTCCGTAGTTTGATCCGGGGAAGCAACTCATGGAGAAAGGCATCTCGCTTCTTGGAGCAATCCCCCAGGGCCTGAAGAGGGCAAGAAAATCAACGGCGAAGCATCACCAGCTGAAAACAAAAAGAAGGAAAGGATCCTGACTCACGGACGGTCGGGCGACTCGATGGTGTGCTCGTCTGACTCTGTCCTAACCGTCTCATCCTCGCCACCAAGAGGCATCCATACACCGTCGTCGCCATGAAAAACGAAGCGTAACAGAGACCGAGGGTGGGGAGACGCAGGACACGGCTCACGAGCAATCTCCTCAGCCAGAGAGGAGTTGGAGGCGAGCGTCGGGCTCATCGGCCTCGTGATCGGCTCAAGAGGGGCACGAGGCCCCGGCGGGGGCGCTTCGGCTATAGAGGCCGCCTCGCCACCTTCAGGTCCAGCCTCGGCGGTCAACGAAATGGCCCCGGCTAGCTCCGAAATTGTCTCGTCCCTCCCATGAGGAGGCGGTCGGACAGACCCCCTCAGAGAGTCCCTAACACTTGCGCCCTCAGCACCCTGGGCCGACTCGGCCTGGAAACTGGTGGGGACATCATCCGAAGGAACTCTACAAGAAGACAAGGAATTACGATTCGGTCCAACAGACCAGAAGCAAAAGTTAATAGCCGGGCTAACCTGTCTGACTTCCTTATTTTAAGCCTGGACATCTTTTGAGCGATAGAACCACTCGGAGGGGGATCCGGCTTCACGCCAGACCAAGGGCGGGGAGGAGTCGGCCGCACCGAAGACTGAGCCTCAGGACCCTTGGTCGACATGCACGGCGCCGAAAACTCCTTAATGGTGGGTCCACCGATTGGGCGCGAATGCGTCGGGCCCTCCTCGGACCTGGGTTTCTTCTCCTTCTCGACGTCCGGCCCCTCAGCAGCTGGGCTGGTAGGCCGCTTCCGCTTGGCATCTCTACGCTGGGGAGCGAGGGAATAGGAGCGTTGGAGAAGAAGGTGATACGGTCCTGAAGAAGGTGGCGAAACAAAGAACCAATCAGCATCAGGTTGAAAGGTTGGAAATCAAAAGCTATCACATGCAGAAGCACTCACCGCCGGAGGAGGGCGCTTAACGCTGGAAGGCCTCGGGTGGTCCTTGAAGACGATCTCTACGCCAGGGGTAAAGAGGTCGTTCATCTGAGCAATCAGCACTTCCCTGGGAATCTTTTCAGGTACCTCGCGGGTGGGATCATTCAGTCTAGTATGATCGAACCCTAGGTGGCACCTCTCCTTGAGAGGCTGCACTCGGCGCCGAGCGAAATTGACGATGATGTCGACCCCGGTTGACATCCCCGGTCAAGCCCGTCTCCAAATCGCCGATCAGCTTCAGGAACTCCTCCACCTGGTCCATGTCGCTACTTGGAGGACACGAGACCTAGGAAACAAAGGGTGCGGGCCTAAGCCCGGTGAAAGCAGTAGAACCACTCCCGGTGCTAGCCCGGCCTTATTGGAGGTCTTGAAAGGGATGGAGAAGTAGGCCTTCTTCAGCCCATCGCGCAGTTGGAAGCCGGCACCCCCGACTACCTTAGACGCGCTCTTATTGGGGAAAGGTTTGAGAAGAAATAGATGGCGAAAAAGGCTAAGGTGCGGGCGAATTCCAAGATACACCTTGCACAGATGCACAAAGACTGCAATTTGAAGAATGGAATTGGGATTCGAGTTGATCAACTCAATTTTATAAAAATGAAGGAGACCGCGAAAGAAAGCGCTGCTTGGGAGACCAAATCCGCGCTGGAAGAAGGACTCAAAAACCACAATCTCGTTAGGACGAGGTGTGGGGATGGATCGCCGATGGTCGGGCGCTTGTGATCACCTCAAGGGGCGAGAACCTAGCGATAACCAACTCCTCCAGGCGCTCCTCGACATGATCGATGTGGCCCAATCTTCGGGGGAATGCTGCACAGGACTGCTCTGGGAGGAGGAAGAGGAAGACATCTTTGAAAAAGATTCAGAAATGGTGCAAGATTGAAGAATGTGGTGGTAGCTAACCCTAGCGGTGGAGATCACCACGGAAATATCTAGACTTGGAAGACGAAGGGGCAGGTGAGAGCTGTGCGCAGAAAGCCTCTTTGTCTGCACCAAGTCCCATATTTATAGGAAGCGACACTAACTTTCGCATACTGGCGGAGAACGCCGCTTTCGCGTGTCCGGGCACGACCTAGGGCACGTCTCAAGATGGGCCGGATATTGTGCGCTGCAACTGTGGTGCACAGGAGTTTTTGGGCCCAATTCAGTTTGGGATATGGTACGCTCCAGGATGGGCCAAATGCCAAGGACCGCGTCAAATGGGAATTGGGTACATTCCGAACTAAACTATAATGTCTTCTTATGATATGCCTCATGCTGGGTCAAACGCTGGTTACCGTTGAAAAGAAAATCAGATATCATAAGTCAATTTAAAACAGAATTCGGGTACATACGATGGGCCATCGGTGTATCTGCGAAAATCGATCGGTACCACCGGATGATCTATGGTATGCCTCATGTTAGCCCAAAAGCTGTGCGCCATGACAATGGGGTATAGGTACCACTCGACTAAAAGCCAACTAGAACGAGGGTATGCTCCAAGATGAGTCAAATGCCGTTTCCATGATAGGACAGGATACCACTCGGAATATTCATGCGTGGAGTTCTATAGAGTCCTTCACGATCTCTTCATCTACAGAAGGGCACTCGGCTGAAGGAAAAACCAGTCGGGACATCTTGCCAGGAACTGGAAAGTACTCGGCAAGAGGTATGACTCGGTTGGGCTGCAACCAGGAAGGCAGCAACTCGATCGCAAAGCACTCGGGGCTACTGTAGAGTATATGGACCCCGGATACCCACAAGGCAGGCCTGTGAGGCCCAACTAGATGGGCCAAGCTAACTGCATAAAGCCAAATACTACCTAGGCCGCGACAGGGCGTACGCAGGAGGGAAACCCTGAAGATAGCAACCAATCTTGATTAGGTAGGATACGATTGTAATCCTACCCATTACCTTATTCGGTAGATAAGGATAGAGATTACAATCTCCATCTTGTAATCGAATAGGACTTTTCCGTGTAATCGCACCCCTCTACTATATAAAGGGGGTGGCGAGGGATCATCAGAGAGGTCAACTAGATTATTAGCAATAAGCTAGACACATATAATCCCAGAGCACAGGACTAGGGCATTATCTCCTCCGTAGGAGCCCAAACCTGTATACATCCTGCATCTTGTGCTACTATCGAGTTCAGATCCAGCGCATAGCCCCATTTTCATTATTGTCGGTAACAAACATCGACGGTAACCAAATTTGAAAATTCCACCTGAGCGCCGTTTGAAAATTCCCTAAGTGACCACGATTTCCGCGGTTTCATGGTCGCGAGTGTTTTTCGATTTTCGCAACCGTCTTTGGGCAACGCGTCGCCTAACTTCGCCCATACATAAGTGGTAGCCCGCGTTGCATAGGTCGCCGTGATTTTTCCTATATTTTTTGCGCCGTATCCAGTGGGCCCCGTGACAAGTCCGGTTGCGCCGAGGCCCTCGCCATTCTCGGCATCAAGAACGCCGGCGTGGTCGACGAGCTATGCCGGGCTAGGATTCGCACAACCCAATCGCATGCGTGACGGCGAGGCATTTTATATGATGGTGTTGTACTCAGCTACACTTCTTTTTACGATAATCCTTCCTCCTGCATCTTGTGGTGAGCCGGTGATTTCCATTATTTCAAACTGTTTTGAGGATGTTGTACCTAGGTTGTACGGATGTGATAGTACGATGCTAAAAGAAGGAATTTGCCAAATTATCAATGTTTGAATTTATAGTCATTATGATGTGCTGTTGTTCTTTATGCAATGCCTGCCTCTCTCCTGATAGCTGGTTTTTACTAGGTTTCGAATTTCATTGAAATTTTGTGAAATTCGGTTCCTCTAATTAACGTGGAAATTTCTAATTTTTAAAAGTGAACATGCTGGTTTTTTATATATTTTAATAATATAATAGATAGATGGGCTGACTTGGCTCTGTAAATATCTAGAGCAAATTAAGTGTAGTGTCGTGTAGTAGTAGTAGTAGGCACTTCTAGGCCCTTTTCGAAAATCAACTTTGAATCGCTATAGATATAACATCCTTTCTTTTCTTGCATTTTAGCCTTAAGGAAGAATATAAGTTGCAATATAAAACTATTCTTCTAAAATAAATAAACTATGTAAAATGAACTTGGAATATAATTTTATTTTAAATTTCCATCTATTCTGAAATTTTTCTTGAATTTTGGTTCTTGAGAAAACCTTTTATACTAATTGTTTTTTCCTTCAAAATGCAAAACCTAAACTCACTTAAGAAATAAATCCTAGAAAAATTTATATAAATCCTAAATCATCTTGAGGTCATCTCCAAAAACTTCAAGGTTATGAGAACTCATTTAAAGTTGAAAAGAATCAAAGACAAAATTTAATACAATCTTATCAATATCAGAATTTTTATAAACTAAATATAAAATATCTTGATTTTAAATTCTTACAGAGAAATATCATTGCCAAAAGGAACCTCTACAAAAAAGTTTGAAAAATAAATAATCAAATTTATTGCACTTATAAAATCAAAATAGAATTTATGTAAGAGCAAATTTAGCCGATGTCAGAATTTTATAAAAATAAATGTAATAAAAAATCACTTGAAATTTTTATGGTAGCTTGAAATAATCATTATAATTATACATAAAAAGTTTAAATTAAATAAAAGCTTATTTTTTTATCGAAGAAAAATAAAAATCGGAAAACAGGAATTTTGTGCAGCAGGGCTTGTCAGAATTAATACAAATTCTATACATAATATTTCGACCTGAAATTTTTACAGTGTAATTATAATTATCCAAAAATCATTGAGAAAAATTATCAAAATTATGAAGTATATATACAGCATGACGCTCATTTATGGAGCGAAATCATCACTTGATCTGGATATAAGATGAGGTGGTTTGTATCATTTCACTAGAACAGTGCCAAGGCCCACCTGACAGTGTCTGGTTCTCTCCCTGCCTTTCCTTCTCTACCACTGCAGTGCTCTTTAGCTTTGCCTGACACAACCACCGACTAAGCAAGGAAGTGAAGACTACAGCTAGCAAAATATCTGCTCTGACAGCCAAAAACGTCACCATCCAAGCCGACTTTGGCAATCTCAATTCCATGCATTGGCTTCTGAAAAACCATGCCAGATCACCTTCATTTTCTCTGCCAAAATGGGCGACGCATTGCCCTTCTTGTTCTCTAGCGTGACAAGTGACAACCTTTCTTCACTTCATTCGCTGCCACGACAGCTTGAAGCCGACGAAAACGAATGCCACGGCAACGAATGGCAAAGCAACTTCCTGCCACGAGAAAGCCCATCACAGCCAAGTTCATTACTGCTGCCGATGCATTGTCGTGGCAAGAAAACTTAAGCCAGTCACTGCCACGGCATGAACTCGGTGATCAGCCGCACCACTTCGCCTGCCACTGTAAGGTTTGATGCAACAGAACGCTAAAAAAAATTTTAGGATAATTTTTTCTTTTATTTCTTCTCACTCTGTTCACTTTTACAACTAAGACTTACCCTATATTTATACTTAAAACTTCAGCCCATATAAACAGAATATAATTCCACTTTCTTATCCTAATCAAACTCCCTATCCTAAACTTTCCTTAATATAAGCTTTCCAAACTAAAACTTTCCTATTACAAGATTATTTTTATCAATCACCCCCTTAATCTTGTAATGCAACTCTAACTTATTGAGGCAATCGATCTCAACTACGATTTGCCCAACTCATACTCAACACAGGATGGTGAACACATCTTCAAGGAGTTTCGCCTTCTTCTTGTTGGCCATGCCACCGGTGTCGCACATCGTCGGTGATTACGACCTTTGCCTCAGCTCCAATTTGTCTTTTCACCGGTAACAAATCTTGACGGTGACACAGACTTGCATTAGAGCTTACCCACAAGAGAACTTGGACACCTGCAAAAACTCATGTGCACACACACAGCAAAACGGCGACCACAACTCCTCAACATTCCGGACTCATCTTCGATGAATTTGACTTTGGACGGCGAACGCATATTTTCAACGCCCCAGAGTCAACTTTGACAGACTTGACTTTGGACGGTGAACGCATCTCTTCAACGCCCCGGAGTCAACTTTGACACACGCAGCGACTTCCTTTTGATTTTCTGGTGCAGCATGATCTCTTCTGATGCACACGATATTTCACAAGAAATTCGCACATATATATCTTGTAAACACGACTCACACAAAAAAAAAATTTCTTCACGGCTGACCGCACGGGAGACAAGTCCTGTACTGCAGCAAGTTAATCTCCTCACCCTGGCATGCATGCACGGTCATGAGAGGTTTTGCTTTTGCACTGCATTGCTGTCCACAGGCCACAGACATGTTGCCGTCAATTCCCTGTTCGGCTGCACGTCCTGGAGCTCGCCCAGCTGCACAGCCGCACGTTACCTCCTCTCTATATTTTTTCTATGTGCTTTTCTTTTGCTTGGCGCGGCGTTGATTTCTTCTTCACGCGCCACCAGCCTCCGGCCTTCCTGGCCCGAAGCGCCCACCGACCGAAACTCACTCGCCCGGCCGTGCGCCACTCAGCCGCGTCGCTGCTCACTCGGCCTTTTATTCAATGTGCAGATGCACTTTTTTTTTCTCTGAATCGGTGCTCGACTCCGAAGCAAAGTCGCCCAGACTTGGATTTGACTCCAAACCGTCCGAACTGAATAATTCACTGAGGAAGCGATTCGACGAAATCAGCGTGAAATCGTCCCTCTCTTTCTTCCGTCACGCCTGGCCACGGAAGCTTCGCTACAGCCGCCTCGGGAACTCTGGTCGCTTGCCTGATTGTTGCACCGCGTCGTCGTCGTGGGAGTGCCGCCAACCAGAGCAATCTTCTGTCGCGTACTCGGGGACCTCCTCAAGCAGATCGCGGGTGTTAATGTCCTCCTGCATGCGTCGGCCCGAACGACATCGTCAATCACCGCTGACTAGCACGCCATCATGCCACTTCTCGTACCCTTATGCCTACATTGCTTAGCGACAATAGCCTGCTTCCTCGGATACCGCCTCCTCGGGTGCCGCCCCGGGAGTCTCTTCCTCTCGGGGCAGCGGTTTGATCCGAAATCTTTAGGCTCTGATACCAATTGTTGGAACAGAACGCTAAAAAAACTTTAGGATAATTTTCTCTTTTATTTCTTCTCGCTATGTTCACTTTTACAACTGAGACTTACCCCATATTTATACCCAAAACTTCAGCCCATATAAACATAATAGGATTCCACTTCCTTATCCTAATCAGACTTCCTATCCTAGATTTTCCTTAATACAAACTTTCTAAACTAAAATTTTCCTATTACAAAATTATTTCTATTGGTTTCGACGCCAAATTCAGTCGGTTTGACCGAGCGCCAAAACGACCCTACTGCCTTGCCATCTTCTCCCAGTAGCACCCCTTTTTCTCTGACTAACACGGCAACAATACGTAGGCAAGAACGCTGCCTCGGCAAACCAAAATCGCGCCAACTCAACCCAACCCCAGTGGTACACGGTCAAGCAGCAAATCTGAGCCCTGCAAACGGCGGCCTTATCCTCGTGTTTTGTCACCTAGCAAGCCCCCTTCCTCTCCTCTTTTCTGCTGGTGCAAGCCCCCTCTACTGTCTTCTCTGACGAGACAGGCGATCGGCCAAGGAATTACTGCCACAAAGCTGCCATTGTGACGCCAACCAATCCCTTTCTGCCAAGCAACCGCCACGGTGTTGCCCTCCCCGCGTTTCACGCTGCGCCGACCATGCTTCCTTCTGTGCAAATGCCGACAATTTATCTTTCAATTAACTTGTCTTTTAGTTATGATCAATCATCAACGAAAAAGATGAAAGGACTTTAGAGGCATTCATTATATGTTAATAAAGTACAATTAATGATTGTGGCAACCGTGTTTATTGAATTAACAATCTTCTATAAGTTGTGAAGTAGGTTGAGTTCAAAAAATGAAGATTCGGGAGGAATAAGTCATCATGTATTGATAAGTTTCAATAATGAATTTCGGAGTGAAGTGAAGTTAGAGAAGGTTTATCATGTGTTGATGAATAAGAAGAAAGAACCCCGCTTGGAGAGGAGAAGATGAAAATCATAAAAGTTTCAATTGGATATGCTAGAGGCAAAGGTATAATTAGCTAGGGCTATGAATGTGTTCTTAGTCTTTTATCGGTCTCGGTATTTGGATGGGAGACCGGGTTGCTAGTATAGGTTGCCGTACTATTAAGAAAGGTCGAGTCGTATAGTTTGAGCTTCATCATGTGTTGATAAATACAATCCGGTTAACTCTGGCTCACTCTCTTGGTTGGTTCTTTCATGAACTAAGTATTTGCATGTGTTGCAAATAAGGGAGCTCATGCTTACTTCTTATTGAATCTTGATTTAGTTCTTGCATGAGCTAAGTATTTGCATGTGTTGCAAATAAGGGAGCTCATACTTGCTTCTTATTGAATCTGGATTTAGTTTTTACATAGAGCTATAGATTGCATGTATTGCAAAAGGGAGATAACTTATACAAGTTGGTTTAAGTGGTTGTTTGCATGAAGTTAGATATTTGCATGTGTTGTGTGGGGACCCGGATTACCAAATCCGAACCCTCTGTGTTTCAACCATGCTAGTCCAGGAACAGCTAGCACACACAGTCATACAGTGATGATAACACAGACATATCATAACGGAAATAACAGTAATAAGCAAAAGAGTGTAAACAACATCATCACATTATTACAAGTATCGAGCCTTACGGCTTAAGTGAAAAAATGTAGCAATGAAATGTAGAACAAAAGAGCCAATCGGTGTGCCCACGAGCAACCGACCGAATGCGCTCCCAAGTAGTCCGGTGATCCTCCTCATCAAAGTCGTCACCACAGATATCTTCATACGCTTTATGGAATAAGCGACCCATAAAAAGGGGGTGAGTATGCAACATACTATAAGTCTCGGAAACTTAATGCAAGTAACTAAATGCATGGCTTGAACAAAGAAAGCATATAGGGTTCATTTGCATAAAGCGAAAATTAAATTTAAATACAGTAATAATTTCATAAAACAAACATTTAACAAAAATGTAAATAGCATAATTAATTAAATTTGAAGTATAACAATTTTCCAGGTTCCAACTACCTGGTTGGCTCTAGCCGCCAAACTAAATCTGGGAGCTCTAGCCGCTCGCGGATTCCCAACCACATTTTCATTTTAAACCAAATCATCATTTTCCATTTAAAACCAAAAACCGAAAATCTACTATGTGAAAGCGTTCACGCTTGCCCTTATCCGTGGGCACGGCTACTCAAGTAGTTTTTAAGACTCTGCAGAGCTGGTACACTTTACCCACACGACATGATCAACCCTTTGCGCCAAGCTATTGACACACTTCCTTTGGTGTGCCGGCAGGGAGATCATGACAAGGTCTTTACAATGCATATACCGCTTCTGACTACCGCTAAGGTTTCACTTCACTGTAGGGCTACCTCCGCCGATCTAGAAGCCCCTCTTCGCCTTGCAAGTACCCTCCGACAAACCGCTTACCCCAATGGCGAAGTCAAATAACGATACATGCAAATTACTTAGCAGTCGTACCCATATAGACATGTGGTTGTCTTGTATAGCATGGCCCAAGGTAACACACGACCGGTCCTTAATTGACTAGGGCGGACAATCACATTCCAAAATTTTGTGCATCCCACCCGCCATTCAACCAATCAGCCGGTCTAAATCATTTTTCACTTTTAATTTCAAATTAATACCGCAACACCAATTGCCATAATTTCCACAATTCATTTTGAATCAAGAATGAAATCATTTCCATAATGGTAAGGTACCGACGTGATTAAGCATGGCTAAGCATCTTTCTCTAGTCCCATAACAAAATGATTACCATTAATTACAGATAATTAGTTTTCCTAAGGTGTCAAAGGTTGTCAAGTTGAATGTCAATGTGGCATAACAAAGTTGGGTTATAACTAAGCATTAAAACAAGATTTAAAGTATGATACGCAAATAATAAGCATGCAATAATTTAAACACAAAATAGCATTTCATAAACTTGGGTTCAAAACGGTCAAGGGAGACTTGCCTTCAACCTCTCCTGCTGCTGCTATCTCCGTTGGATGCTCCTCTCGCTCAACCGATGCGTCGTCTACACGCGAAATGCGCAAATCGAGGCAAGAAATAAATAAAATAAAAATAAACAAAATCCAAAAATTCATAAAAATAACACCAACAGATAGATCTTGATTTTATATGAATTTAGCAATTTGAATCGTCCAAATCGGAGTTCGAACGGAGGAGAACAGGGCTCCCCAAAGTTTAAATGGAGAGAAAATCAGAAATTAAATAGAGGTGACACGTGTCACTACGCTATTGGCTGGAAAGTCGGTTATTCGCAATTAAATCGGAATAATGGTATCGGATCGACCGGTGGGACCCGTAGCCGGTGACACAGGCGAGATGGCGCACGTCGTGGCGGTACGTGGCAGACACATGGCATCTACGTGGCTTACACGTGGGCATTAGGGCGTATGTGGCAGGGACGTGGCATGACTTGGCGTACATATGGTAACAACGAGGCAGCTAGGGCCTACGTGGCGACGCCGTGGTGCACGCGTGGCTCGCACGTGGCGCCACGCAGATCTAAGCGGACGATGATGGCGACGTGGCTGACACGCATGCGTGTGGGGGTGACTTGGTGACGACGTGGCGAACACATGGCTACACGTGGCGGATTAGGGTTGACATGGCGATGACACGGCAACCACGAGGCAGTGACGAAGCGGTTGATTCAGTCGCTTACCAAAGGGGAGACGTGGCGCGGATCTGGACCGTTGAAGACCGATCGGACGGCCACGAGCTTCGCGAAGAAAACGTCGGCGAGGCGGCGGCGCTATCGCCCGGACTTGGGGAAGAAGACATCGCAACTGGCGAAGGAGTGGCGGATCGGCCAAGAAATCGAATGGGTTAGATGGAGAACGACGCGACGAGTTCAACGACACCAAGATCTTCGGCGGGGACTCACCGGTGGCGGAGAAAACAACGGCGGAAGTGCACGGTCACGGCGGAGAACTTCGGCGAGGCAGTAGTGGCGGTAGGGTGTGTCTCCGGCGATGAGAGTTAGGGCAAAATGGGCGGGAGGAGGAACACGGCGTGGAATCTGGAGAAGGTTTATATAGCCTCGGGGCGTGAAAGCAGCGGAAGCCAAGGTTGGCTGTCTTGGTGGGCTCTGGCGCGGCGCTGATTTCGGGTGACGTGGCGTGTGGGAGACATTTGGATCGGGATCGGACAGGCGAGAAAAAGCAGATTTTAGGTTTAGGGTTTCTTTGTGATGGCGGCGATTCTTGACCATCGGATCGACGATCGGCTAGTCGAGATGTGTCGGTGGTTAGGGTTTCGGTGGAGATGGGCCGGCGGGAGTTTGGGCGGTGGAATAAGGCAGTAGGCGGAGACGAGCAGTGATTCGGCCGGAGAGAAATGAGATTTAAAATGTTTTCCGATTTAATTAAAATACCGTAAAAATCGAATAAATCCAATAAATTCAAATAAATAGCAAATAAATTGGAAAAATCCCCAAAAATACAGAAAAATCAAATTAAGCACAAGGAACCCAAATAAAATAACAAATAATTAATTTGAAGTATGGATTAATCAAATTAAATTCTTGTTGACTTTAAAAATTCATTTTAAGCTGGAATTAATTCGAGAAAATTTTTACGGGTTCGGATTTTGAAATTCGTGTTCAAGAACTTGAAAAACGGAATGTTACAAACCTCCCCCCTAACAAGAAATCTCGACCCCGAGATTTGGAACTAACTAGGGAAAAAGGTTGGGGTAGTCCGCTCGAAGATCCTCCTCGCGCTCCCAGGTGGCTTCCTCTTCCGGATGATTGCTCCACTGGACTTTCGTCTTGTGATTCCTAGTTGATGTGCGAGAAATAGAGAAGACTTCTATTTTAATTTTAGGTAAGCAGATGAGAGATACTAATACTTTCTACATGTCTCTTGTGTTTAAATAACTAGTATTGTTAACAATCTAATTTATATAGTGGTATGTGGTATGATTAGAATATTTGAGGTGAAAGAAAAGATGCATTGTCATTACTCTCATTTGGGGAAAACTGAATGCTTAATATCAAGAAAGGTATTTGAATACAATGGTTGATCTGTATAATTCAACGTTAGCTGACGAAATGAGCTGAGAATAAATGTCATTTCGAGTTGACTTTAAATTGGAAAACATGTATAGATAATTCAAGTATTGGGTTGAGGTAAGAGGATTATAAGATGATTCATGGTGATTTAACTTGTTTGCTAATGATATAAAATAGATGATCAGGAAGTGACTAGGATCAAAGAGTTGATCTTAAAATTAAACTCATACCTGGTAAGGTTCAAATACATAAGTATCATACCTAGCACTACTTTGGCGGTCATAAACTTCTTTCGCGAATTCATCTTTGTAGGTGAATGCCACGAATGATTGGATTAACATTTTGAGTTGGATTGATATATGTCTAAGGAAGTGTTTGTCTTCAAATTCTTGAGGTTGCTTTAGAGAATGTTGCGTAGCTTGTCGGGGTTGAGAATGAGGTGGAGTTTGCTTCATGCTTAAGGCAACAGTTGGCATACTACTTATGTTTTTCATAGCAAAGGTAAATAATATTAACTTTCCGATATATTTTTTTGTACCAGACAATTATTCATTGGTGTTATTAGAAAGATGAATAGGTGACGATTGAGATTGAGGATAAAGTTGAGCAGAATTCTTCTAAGACAAGCATCTTCGTTCAATCGCTTTTTTTTATCTGCTTCTTCGGGTGAACTGCTTCAGATTTTATTTCTTCTATTCTTGGAGTTATAAACTTGACTGCTGAAATTCTTGGTATGTCTATGACTATAGGAGATATTTGTTCAGCTTGTGGACATCGTTTAGGAATTTGGTTCTTTTCGTGACAGTTGAAGCATTCACGCTTTTCTCATGATGTCACGTTCAGTTATTTGTATACTTAATATTATCTTGTGAATTTCAATTTGTTGTTTCTCAGAACATTCTTTAGCCTAATGACTTTCTTTATCAGACAAGGAACATGCCATTGGAGATTACCATTTACTACTTTCTTAGTGAAGGTAGTTAGGATCAAGTGTTATTTCTATAATTCCTTAAGTGATATTTCTTGTGTGGCTGGTTTTCTTCCTCTTTTGATCACCAAATCTTGAGCAAAATTGTATTGGCGACTATCAGATCAAGGGCATTGAACTAGACAATAATCTTGACATTCACAAGGGTAACAAGCGATATTGCTTACAAGATATTTTCTAGGAGAATGATTTCCTTCACAGCCGGAGCAATTGATTGCACTCTCATCAACAACATGACCTATTTCTCCATAGCGAGTGCAAGCACGAACTTCGGACTGACTGGGTTGACAATACTTCAAAGAACAATGTGTAGGTATCAAATAAGATATAGAATTAGGTTTCTAGTTTAAACCATTTCCTTTTCGATAGAAGCTGCACCAATATTAGAAATATCTTGTGCGAGTTTTAGAAACGAGAAAGGTGTGCATTTGGTGATTTGTTCAATTCTTGTGAGCATTTACACCATGGTTCAGATTCTAACATTTTTTGTGAACATTGAGAAAGTGGAGAGTTATGACGATTGCTATGTTGAAAAGGAAGTGCTCTAGCTAAATACAACGGATTTGGTTGAACTATGGTAGGATTATCATTTCTTGGCAGTGGAGTGTCTTGCGGGGTTCACGAATTAGGTGAGGAGTGTTAGTAGTTTACACCTAGAATCATTAGAAAGAATAAGCTAATTTAAAGAGAGATATAGAGTATGTTAAAATATTTGAGATGAATGAAATGTTGCATCTCAACCAGAGTTATTTGGGGAGGACTGAAGGTCAATTATAAAGGCAACAAAAAATTTTATTACTCATTACTTTAGTAGACGTATTAATGAATTGTGTCGCAGACATCCTGCAACAATATTTATTAGAGTAAAGCTACTTAGATGGAATTCTGTTGGGTTACACGGCAACAATTCGTTCTTTAAAAATTTCCTTAATTAAATTTTTCTTATTAGGTAGGGTTAACTCATCGTAAATTTTCAACCTAGTGGTTTAACATTCACGAGAGTAACCCGAAAACAATACAAAAGATTTACAACAAAATTTCAATAACACATAAACAATATGTATACATTTTGCTTAGTATGTAGGAAGGGTATCTATGGTCTTTCTTCTACTTGCCGAATCATATATATTTCTGCATAAGAGGTTTACTATATCGCTAGAATAATATGTAGCTCGCATATTGCTAGCTTTTATTGTAGGCTATTCGGCAACGAGTTTCTTTTATTATTTTATTTTTATTTTTTTATTTTTTTTGTACCACTTGTTGTGTTAGTCTTCCAAGGCTTCTATGAAGTCGAAGAGGTTGTGATGCTTCGCTATCCCCATCTTCTTGAAGTTCTTGTCTGAGCGTCATGATATTCTTGACTTGTTACCGAATTCTTTTCAAAAGATTTGTTTGTGGTTTTCATTTACAAAAAGAATAAGAAAAGAAATACTTCTAAAAGGGATAACTTAAGAGTGGAGAAAGAAAGTTCTACACAAGGAAGCAGTACATAAATAAGGAGACTAAATTCTATAGATTAGAAAAGAGTATATGTATAATCGATGCTACTCTCTTTATATTTCTTTTAGAAAAATAGGACTTTAAATTCTTCGGTTTTCATTTAAACAACCATTGAAGCTTTCCATACGTAGTATAGAACTTTTACGGTTCTAGCTTATTTTTATGGTATATAATCTAGAAAAGCAACGAGGTGAGTTTTAAAACATGATTAGAAATTATTATTGGATCATTAAGTTTTAACTAGCCTAAAGCAGCATAAGCTAGTTTGGTGTTGCTAATGTGGTAAGATCTTACTTGGTTTATATATGAATGGTGTGATCTCAAGCAAAGCTAAGAGTAATGGAGACTGTATTACTAATCTCATTGAGGTTTTATTTTAAGAAAGGTTGATGACCATAATGGTTACACTGGTAAGAAGTTCTATGAAGAGGAGATAACTTTGTAGAAGTTTTATAGAAATAAGTGATAAACTATTTTATAATTTCTTAGTTATCCTATGGGTTAAGTTTTCCATATTCACACATAAGGACAACTTATTGTGAAACTTTAACCAAGAGGTTAAAGTTTACACACAAATCAGTCCTGACATTCAGAATAAAGACCAATTTCAAGTAGAGAAACATAACGACAACGTAAATTGCTCTATATAACTAGGGCGGAATAATATGCTACACGTAAGGGTGCTTATCTTATGGTAGGTCCTAATATATTCTAATCTTCCGCCTTTTCCTGTTGGGTGATGTTGTCTCTTCATGAAGTAAAATCTTCGTTGATTGGAATATTGTAGAGGACCGTAAACTTAGAGATATTCCATGAGATAAGGTCAAATTTAACTTTTCAAAATAGTATTCCGAAAAGGGAAGAAATAAGATCCTAAGAGTAAGGTAAGAAGAGATAAACTATTAATTACCAGTTTGTTGATTTGATTTCAAAAATAGTTTTGAAATTCTAACGGCCATCTATCTAGGGTTGCGACCTACAGTCGATATGGCTCTGATACCACCTCTGTGGGGACCCGGATTACCAAATCCGAACCCTCTGTGTTTCAACCGTGCTAGTCCAGGAACAGCTAGCACACACAGTCATACAGTGATGATAACACAGACATATCATAACGGAAATAACAATAATAAGCAAAAGAGTGTAAACAACATCATCACATTATTACAAGTATCGAGCCTTACGGCTTAAGTGAAAAATGTAGCAGCGAAAATGTAGAACAAAAAGAGCCAATCAGTGTGCCCACAGGCAACCAACTAGGGTACGCTCCCTAGTAGTCCGGCTGATCCTCCTCATCAAAGTCGTCACCACAGATGTCTTCATCTGCTTTATGGAATAAGCAGCTCCGCAACGAAAAGCGGGGGTGAGTATGCAACTGTAACACCCCGGAGCCCATACGCGCCACGGATGCTACCAACCCACTAACTATTAAGACCGGCTTAGAAACTAAGCCAACGAAATTTACAAAATTTCGGCATGACCTCTCTAGAACGAGAGGACATCCACTCGTGAGACAAGCGAATAGCAGCAATTATAATATCATTCTAGCGGGTCCTTAGTTAAGCAATCACACATCCAATGAGAATCTAGGAAATCTCCTTACGATGAACCATAAATTACAAACACATTAATTATATTTAGATCGATGAATTGCTTAAATAAATTCTTTGGAGACCTGATTGTGCACGTGTTACTACTCCCAACCCGATGAATCACTTCAAAGTACCTAGAACAAGAAGCAAACAAGCGTGAGTCCAAGACTCGAAAGAAAGTGCAACAAGTAGGAAAAGTAAGGCATCGAGGCTAAAATGCAATTATTAGAAGACATCAAGTAGCGGTTCCTTAAATTGACATCCATAAATAAAGAAAAGCAGTTGAATTCATAAAAGGTCCAACATATAAGAGCACGATTAATTCATCTTTTAAATAACCATTACTTAACTGAAACATCCAAACTTGAGGAGTAGTAGCAGCTCCACTTACCTCAACCAACTCGACAATGTAACAAAACCTTACCCATGCCTCGGAAATCAATTCTGGATGAGCCCACGACTCAACTCTCAACCTGTTCTTTCCATTCTCATCAATCAACATTTATCAATCGCAATACACAATGTAATGAAATGCTTTTATGCTCTCATTCACATAATATCTCATACATATATGCAATACTATATAGTGCAACACAATCATGCATTTCACTCACATAACATTTCATGCATATTTGCAATACCATATAATGCAACACATCCATGCATTTCATTCACATAACATTTCATGCATATTTGCAATGCCATATAATGCAACACATCCATGCATTTCATTCACATAACATTTCATGCATATTTGCAATGCCATATAATGCAACACATCCATGCATTTCATTCACATAACATTTCATGCATATGATGCAATATGCATGCCTCATCTCTTCTTTAGCACATACCGGTATGGCCGAGTGCACACCCGTCGGTGTGCACCCTCTCAATCCTTCCACCCCGTGGTGGAGGGTGCCTACTCTTCTTCGACTCGCTCCCATACACCCACGTGATCACGGGACTACGAGTAGGACTTTCGTGCTCACTACATGTGAGCACAGAGCCACTGATCGAATGGGTCGCCTTCCATCATGAATGCACAAATGCAATTAACATAAACCAATTCGCAACCTATATTCATCTCTCACATTTGCGTAGCCGTAGCCAGATACATAAACGTCAACCACTTCTCACATCCATAATTACCATTCTCAACATTCAAATCACCTTCTCAACACTTGGATCCATATTCTCAACAAATCTTATCTACATGGTCAATCTATCATTCTCACTCGCACCAAAGACATAATCAATTTTCAAGATAACAAATCAACTATTCCTATTAATCTAACCTCACAACTTCATTATTCACATTCACATATCATAGTAGTAAGTAATCTTATGAACGTGTGATATAGCAATATGTCAATTTGGCGATTATACGGGGTCCAACAAACAACCCACAAAGTATTCACTCCAAAGATGCACTTTTTCATAAACGCATGTATGCAAAAGGCATTCTCAACTTTCATATCCATAAGGTCACATATATCATAAACACTCACATAGGCACACAATCGCATATCATGACCACAATTTGAGCTATTTTCATAATTCAAATCTTATATCTTTTATATTCCCTTTAGCCTAATCATACTAGGGAGCATCATCCAGGAATATATATAAAATGAAACCCATGGCATATTGACAAGGCATATAGTTCATCAATCGACACACATAACAAACAAACATTGATGCACTTGCATATAATCTCGGTTTGAACGATAGCATAAGCAATTAACCATTCCCATTCATCACATCGCAAGCAAAATCAAACATGAAAATATTAAAATAACACATGGATAATTATATGCTTGCAAAACCAATTGGCCACCTAAGCCACAACCGAAGACAATACACTTGCCTTCAATCTTCTCGAGACAAGGTTGCCACACCCGGGGTCACACCACCTGCACATAGATATAGCCCACTCAAAACACGCCCAAAATCATCACAAGACTCATAGCTAAGTGGGATTCGCAACCCTCCTAAAACCGAGAACAGAAATCTGCCACCCGGGACAGCACTTGGTAAAACAGGCATAAGTTTCAAACGGCTGAACGAAACTTAGTGATTCCAGACTTCATTGAAAGGTAATTTGATTATCTACAACTTTTTCTATAGCCGACCGACCAGGAAAAGCACCGATTATTCCCAGATTTGCGACGAACAGCAGACAGCCGCAAAAATACTTCGCTCTGGACAGCACGCGGTAAAATAACCATAACTTTCAAACGGCTGAACGAAACTTGTTGATTTCGGTCTCTATTGAAAGGTAATTCAATTATCTACAACTTTCGTTATAGCCAAACCCCCAGGAAACGATGGTAGAATTTTCAAACAGCAGCTCTAACAAGGGACAAAAATCTGCTCGAACCAGAAATCTCAAATCACTCTAATCTCTCTATTTCCCCAACTAAATGCATCACAAAATAAGAATCCTAGCTGGGCATTTGCTCAAACACCTTACATGCAAGCATTTCACCCCAAAAATTCTAGGGTTTTACCTCCAATCTTACTCATGGAGGAAAGGGAGGTGGAGGAGCCGAGGCAAGGTGAAGAGGGGGCTTCTTTGCCGGCCGGAGGGGCTCGCCGGAGGGGAGGACGTCGGAGCTGGGGAGGGTCGCCGCACTCTGTTGCTAGAGCTGCTTGGCGACACCTTGATGGTTGGTCAGGTCCGCTGCTCCAAGACACGCTTCTTCTTTGCTGCCGCCTGGAGGAGTCTTGGCCGGAGGGAGCAGATCGCTGGGCATGGCTCGGGAGGAGGAAGGCCAGAAAGGGACAAGAGGAAGCCCGGTGGTGGCGCAGGAGGAAAAGAACTCAGGAGCTCACTCGATTCTAGGTCCCTCACGATTCCTCTCTTCTGTTTACATACTCCATTAAGTGGGGCAATTTAGTCAAAAGGACTAGGAGACAAAGATATAAATAAAACTATACAACAATTCTAAAGACCACAAACCAACGACTAACCAATAACTCCTTGTTTTTTTACCCAAAATTCTTTCGAGTAAACTCATTGAACAAAATAAGCGGCTCGGAGAAAACACTGTTCGAGCAATCGCTGCTGACTCGAATATTTATTTATTTTTGCTAAGAATCTTAAAACCGCGAGGCGACAATCCTTTTGCCCTTCCGCAATAAATCCTTGGATTTAAGAAGACAAAACAAATTTCGGTAGATGACATGACAACATACTCATAAGTCTCGAAAACTTAATGCAAGTAACTAAATGCATGGCTTGAACCAAGGAAGCATATAGGGTTCATTTGCATAAAGCGAAAATTAAATTTAAATACAGGTAATAATTTCATAAAACAGCATTTAACAAAAATGTAAATAGCATAATTAATTAAATTTGAAGTATAACAATTTTCCAGGTTCCAACTACCTGGTTGGCTCTAGCCGCCAAACTAAATCTGGGAGCTCTAGCCGCTCGAGGATTCCCAACCACATTTTCATTTTAAACCAAATCATCATTTTTCCATTTAAAACCAAAAACCGAAAATCTACTATGTGAAAGCGTTCACGCTTGCCCTTATCGTAAGCACGGCTACTCAAGTAGTTTTAAGACTCTGAGTGGTACACTTTACCCACACGACATGATCAACCCTTTGCGCCAAGCTATTGACACACTTCCTTTGGTGTGCGGCGGAGATCATGACAAGGCCTTTACAATGCATATACCGCTACCGACTCACCCGCTAAGGTTTCACTTCTTTGGTAGGGCTACCTCCGATCCGAAGCCCCTCTTGCGCCTTGCAAGTACCCTCCCGACAAACCGCATATGCCCAATGGCGAAGTCAAATAACGATACATGCAAATTACTTAGCAGTCGTACCCATATAGACATGTGGTTGTCTTGTATAGCATGGCCCAAGGTAACACACCATAGGTCCTTAATTGACTAGGCGGACAATCACATTCAAAATTTTGTGCATCCCGCACCCGCCATTCAACCAATCAGCCGGTTTAAATCATTTTCACTTTTAATTTCAAATTAAAACCGGCAACACCAATTGCCATAATTTCCACAATTCATTTTGAATCAAGAATGAAATCATTTCCATAATGGTAAGGTACCGCGTGATTAAGCATGGCTAAGCATCTTTCTACCGTCCCATAACAAAATGATTACCATTAATTACAGTAATTAGTTTTCCTAAGGAGTCAAAGGTTGTCAAGTTGAATGTCAATGTGGCATAACAAAGTTGGCTTATAACTAAGCATTAAAAGCGATATTTAAAGTATGATACATAAATAATAAGCATGCAATAATTTAAACACAAAATAGCATTTCATAAACTTGGGTTCAAAACGGTCAAGGAGACTTGCCTTCAACCTCTCCGCTGCTGCTACCTCCATTGGATGCTCCTCTCGCTCAACCGATCATCGTCGTCTACACGCTGAAATCGCAAATCGAGGCAAGAAATAAATAAAATAAAAATAAACAAAATCCAAAAATTCATAAAAATAACACCAACAGATAGATCTTGATTTTATATGAATTTAGCAATTTGAATCGTCCAAATCGGAGTTCGAGCGGAGGAGAACAGGCTTCCCAAAGTTTAAATGAAGAAAATCAAAAATTAAATAGAGGTGACACGTGTCACTACGCTATTGGCTGGAAATTCGGTTATTCGGAATTAAATCGGAATAATGGATGTGAGTGACTGGTGGGACCCTTGTGTCGGTGACACGGGCGAGATGGCGCACGTCGTGGCGGTGCGTGGCGGACACATGGCATCTCGTGGCTTACGTGGGCATTAGGCGTATGTGGCGGGGGCGTGGCATGACTTGGCGTACATATGGTAACAACGAGGCGGCTAGGGCCTACGTGGCGGCGCCGTGGTGCGTGGCTCGCCGCGTGGCACCACGAGATCTAAGCGGACGATGATGGCGACGTGGCTGACACGCATGCGTGTGGGGGTGACTTGGTGATGACGTGGCGAACACATGGCTAGACGTGGCGGATTAGGGTTGACATGGCGATGACACGGCAACCACGAGGCAGTGACGAAGCGGTTGATTCAGTGGCTTACCAAAGGGGAGACGTGGCGCGGATCTGGACCGTTGAAGACCGTCGGACGCCACGAAGCCATGAAGAAAACGTCGGCGGCGGCGGCTTATCGCCGGACTTGGGGAAGAAGACATCGAATGGCGAAGGAGTGGCGGATCGGCCAAGAAATCGAATGGGTTAGATGGAGAACGGCGCGGCGAGTTCAACGACACCAAGATCTTGGCGAGGACTCACCGTGGCGGAGAAAACAACGACGGAAGTGCACAGCCACGGCGGAGAACCGGCGGCGATGAGTGGCGGTAGGGTGTGTCTCCATGATGAGAGTTAGGGCAAAATGGGCGGCGGAGGAGGAACACGACGTGGAATACGGAGAAGGTTTATATAGCCTCGGGGTGCGGGAAAGCGCGCGAAGCTAAGGTTGGTGTCTTGGCTAGGCTCTGGCCATGCTGATTTTGGTGACATGGCGCGACGGAGACGCTGGATCGGGATCGGACGAAGGCGAGGAAAGAAAGCAGATTTTAGGTTTAGGGTTTTTTGTGATGGCGGCGATTCTTGACCATCGGATCGGCGGTCGAGATGTGTCGGTGGTTAGGGTTCGGTGGAGATGGGCCGAAGCGGGAGTTTGGGCGGGTGGAATAGAAAGGCGGCGAAATGAGCAAATGATTTCGCCCGAGAGGAAATGAGATTTAAAATGTTTTCCGATTTAATTAAAATACCAGAAAATCTGAATAAATCCAATAAATTCAAATAAATAGCAAATAAATTCGGAAAAATCCCCAAAAATACAAAAAAAATCAAATTAAGCACAAGGAACCCAAATAAAATAACAAATAATTAATTTGAAGTATGGATTAATCAAATTAAATTCTTGTTGACTTTAAAAATTCATTTTAAATTTGGAATTAATTCGAGAAAATTTTTACGGGTTCGGATTTTGAAATTTGAGTTCAAGAACTTGAAAAACGGAATGTTACATGTTGCAAATAGAGAGCTCATGCATCAGAACCTGTGCTTGTGATTTGATCATATGTTGATCATCACAAAGGCTAAGATATGTTTATACTTTGTGTTTGCCAAAAGAAGTTTTTATAATATATGGTTTAATTGAATCTTATTTTGGAGCATATAAATAGAATTGCAAATGTGTTTGCAAATTGATTTGATCATGTATTGATCATCACATAGCTCAAAGATATAATCTTGATTGCTCTTGTTCACAAGATTTATATTTGCAAATGTGTTTTGCAAAATATTGGTACTCATGCATTTGATATTAGAGCATGTGATTAGAATTTATAAATGTGTTTTGCAAAATTATTTTTATAATGAGTTGCTCATCACATGGCTCAATATTTGATCTTAGTGACTCTTTCTAGCTTGTAATCACGCTCTTGATCAAGTCTATGTGAGGATTTAGAAATCATATTTTAGATTTGAATGACTACATTAGATTCTTTATTTTTCTAATATTTAAAAATATCTATGGTTGCTTAAATCGTAAAAATGAGTGGAGACTGTAGCCCTCTTGATAAGCTTTGCATAGAGTATAAGATCACCTAAATCGAGTTTGGAGTAAAAAGTTACGGCGTTTTAGTGGTTGGAGCACTAGTATGACTAGGGTCATTGTGGTCATCTTGACCTCGATATGACCGAAGGTCTTCTGGTGTGTTTTTTTCAAAGAAGAAGTATTTTAGCCCAAAAAATTGAAAATAGGCCTGGTATGATCGAACCCTCTTCGGTATGACCAGTTTTTCTGAGTAACGGCTAGTTTTTTTGTCGTTGGCCCCTGAGGACTGGTATGACAAGGCATTTTTGCCCATTTTGCTCCCGAACGGCTAGTTTTTCTTGTGAAGGCTAAAAAGGAGCTTTGTTTGCTAGCATTTGGTGTGGCTATGGTTTTAGAGAGTTCATTGCTCCTTGTGGTTGAATTGTGCATGTTTTGCACTCTTCAATTTGGTTTTTGTGCTAAAAGTGAGATCTAATTGCATGTGTTGCAATTAGGAGAGGATTGTGAGCCACTTGTGCATTTGTTGTACTCAGTGATCTCCATTGTACATGTGTTGTACTCAGTGAAGCTGAAACTAGAAGGTTTGACTTATTACTATTGGTGTTTGCCAACACCTAGACGGCGTATGGAGGCATCGTGCAAGGTGACCATCTCAAGGAGATTATGAGAAGACTCGGCAAAATTGTGAAGGTCGAAGCTCGCCTACCCGGAGGGGGAAAGAGCTACCACTAGTGGAATCGAGGTGGGTGCTCAATTCGTGGAGCTAGTCCAAAGCGGTTTAAGCTTACCTCAATGTGGATTAGGGGAGACCGGCAAGTCTCCGAACACCACGGTAAAACATCTGTGTGTCTCTTTGTGTTTGCTTGCAATTCTCTATTTACATTGTTGTAATTTATATTCCTAGAATTAAATTACTTTGCTTGTCTATAGGATTGTAATTTATTGTTAGAGACATAATTAGCTAGTACACTTAGTGAACCTAGTTGACTTAGGTTTTAATTGTCAAAACCTTAGTTTATTATACGCATTGATTATTGTTTAGGTTTTGACGTAAGGGTACTAGGTGAGATTTTAATTAATTATAGAGGAATTTTTAAAGCTGCCTATTAACCCTTCTAGTCAAGATCCTCGATCTTACACTCGATCAATCTTTGGTCCAACAAGCAGCAAAAGCAGAGCATCTAATACCCCTAATGCTCATATCGTTACCCATTCAAGCCAAGACCCACTAGTTTTCTTCCTGTGAGCCACCACTTCTAGCGTCCACAGGCCCTCGATGGCGACCACCATCTGTTGCCCAAGATGAAACCGAAGCCTCCATTGGATGCGCAACACCCCACTGGTGCTTCCTTGCCTGCCAGTCGGCTGATTCCGGCAGCACCTAATGGTCTCTAGAGCCTCCTCTACTTTTATGAGTATGACTGATTGGCCCCAATCGTCATTTGCTAAGACAAAACTCAGTTTCAACCCGTAAAGGCATCTTCTTTGTTATAAAAACGTATTTCTCTATTTTTCATAGCATTTCCTAATCGGTTAAAGATTCAAACTATACTATTTTTTGCATCTTTAACTTCAGATTTTCCGCATCTTTAATCCAATTCTAGTAAAACAAAATTCTAAATTTATCTAAAATCATGTAGTTTTAAAATATACAAAAAATATTTAATTTTTAACCCTAGTTTAAATTATTTGAATTTAAATTTGTGAAAAACCTTGATATGACCTCTATTGCAAATCTAAAAAATAAAACCTATAAAAATATAAATAAATTTCTATATGTTCCTGAGACTATAAGAAACTTATTTTTTCAAAAATAATTAATTTTCAAACTCATTTGAAAGCAGTTAGAATTTAAAACTTGAAATAAGCTTTAATAAGGCTACTACAATAAAAATATAAACCATAACTCATAAAATCTTGAGATAAATTTTAAAATAATCCCAAGGAGATGAATAATCTAAATATGCAAAAATATTTAGATTTAAATCTAGTTTGTATCAAATTTGAAAATAGATAGTATTCAATGCATAAGAAATGAAAATAGCTAAAACTTGGATTATATAAATTCAAATTTTTGGTAAAAACAATTCCTAGGTCCTAGTAATATCATAATACCCTATTTATGCAAAAATATTTTATATTTGTTTTAGTTTGAACAAAGATTGTAATTAACCTTGCTATAAATATATAGGGTTGGTATAAAAATAGAGTCCATAAAAGAGTGCAAAAGTAAAAGAAAGGCTCTTTAGGAATAGATTATCAACTAAAATGAAAATAATAAGTTATATCTTATACTTAGATCCTTAACCAAAATATGCTTCCATGCAATATATACTTAAGAAATTAAAATATAAACAAACATATAAATAAATTGTTACAAATTAACAGATAAGATCATGTAAGGCTAATCTCAAAGTATTCCTTAGGACAAAACCATATTAATCGGCAAAAGATCTAATTTAAATTAAGTTTATAAAAGACTTCATTGTTCATGTGCATATAAACTATAGCAGCTAAAAGCAAAATAATGCCAAACTAGTTTTAAAACACTTCTAGGGTCGTAACCTACTAATGCCAAAAAAATAATTGCAAAATCCTGTAAAGTGCAGTCGCAAACCTAAAACGAATTCTGATCCCTTATAATGTAAACTTTAAGACCATATATGTTATTTCAGAAATGAATAAAACATCTCATCTAAACACCAATACTAATGGAACCAATATAGAAATGCTCCCTAGTGTGAGAATATCCTATTTTGAAGAAATAATCTTGTTACAACATATTTTGCATCTGAATCCTGTTAAAAATATAATCCTAAGTATTATGAACACTAAAATCCATAATATGAATAAGTGAACTTAATAAATAAGAAATCAGTAGTTAAGATATTTGTATCATCAAAACCCTTTTAAAATCATAACTATACAACTAGTAGCCTAAACTTAACAAATCTAACGTATACGAAACTACTTCTTATGTAAAATCATTTAAGGTCGAGTACTATTCATACATAACGTACAACATAATGACTAGTATCTTAATTCTATTAAGCCAAATAATTTTTACCTCTTGAATTCATAAAATAAGAATAGATAATCTATAAAAGGGACTGCATCATCGTTGAACTTAAAGCTGCTAGTAATATATATATATATATATATATATATATATATATATATATAGGGCAAATATGTGGTGCAAACCACCCTTCCGTGAAAACTTCATGAAAACCACCCTTAAAAGTTTTGAAAAATTCTCAAAAATTACCATATGTAGGGAGGTGAGCTTCTACAATCCTGAAAAATTTGAAGATGAAACGCAATCTCATTTGAAAGATATGAAAAAGACAAACAGCAAAATGAATAGTGCTAAACAATGAAAAATTACTATTCATGCTGAATTTGTCTTTTTCATATCTTTCAAATACAATTGAGTTTCATCTTCAAATTTTGCAAGATTGTAGAAGCTCACCTCTCCTATATATATATGATCAACTAAAATATGAGAACATGAAATCATACAACCTTAACCCAAAACTACACCTATTTTCAATAGTAAGTCTTTATTTGATTTTCTATTTATCTTCTTTTTGCCCTTATTAAAGTTTGTTATTTACTATATTTCTGTTAAACAATGTGTAGAACCCGACGTCACTCTGATTCCTTCATTGACAACGCCAACTACGACTATGACTTCGTCGTAAACAACAATTAAGCAAGGTAAGTACCCCCTTCGATTATATTGATCCCAATATTTTACTTTTTATTTTGTTGTATTAAATCAATTTATGCATGCATGTATTTTCTATAAAATTGCTATATTATGGTACTGATAGATATATCTATTATCTCATGGAACTTACTTGATAAGTATGTATATATGAACCTTGATAACCACAGAATAGGACTAGACAATACATAATGTCAACATAGGTATATGTGATTACATATTAATCCTGCTTAGCCCTGCTTTAGTATCGACAATTTTAAATGATTTGATTAAATTGCTTCTTTAGAATTTAAAAAAGTTGGATATGATGTTGTGAGTTGTTGGTATTTTGGTTAAAAATAAAAATAAAACTATGGTTTTGACGAGGGCGATTATTGACAATAGCCAGAGGTGTATGTGTTGCATGTAGTGTAGGGGAGATTATCACCTGTGTCGGATTAAGAACTGAGGTATGGGTTGTTTTCAAGTCAAGAAAACCATACAACCACGAGTTCTCGCATGGGATAACCTTAACTTATTAAGTTGCTTAGGCGGCTTTGTACATTGGAAGGTTGGAGTAGTGCAGGCACGCCGGATAGGTTTGCTCGGAAGGGCTTCCACATCGAGGTGTGGGTAAATGTATGTTGATACAATGGTATACACCTTGCTATGGGGAGAAACGGTGATCGATTGTTTTTGTGAGAATGATATCATGTTTTATATATATGTTTCTGCCACCATAGCAAGGGGTTTATTGTCACTGGGCTGGTGCAAAGTTAGAGTGTAAGATCGAGGATGCGCCTAGAGGGGGGTGAATAGGCGTTTTACAAAAATAAATCGCTCTTCTAAAATCAATCGCTCTAATCAACCCCTATGTCAAAATCTAATCAAGGATAATGCGGAAGCGATAAACTAGGTTTTGACAATTAATGTCTAAATCACCTAGGCTCACTAGTGCACTAACTAAATTATGTCTCTATACAAGAATTGCTAAATTGAACAATCAATCACTAAGTAATTCTAATATGATCAAGCAATCAATAATATAGCGATAAAGGAAATGCTTGAATATAAATGAGACAAGAGATAACCGATATTTTTTCATGGTGTTCGGAGACTTGCCGGTCCCCTCTAGTCCACGTTGAGGCTAGCCCAAACCACTTGGACCGGCTCCGCGCTTCCCGCCTCGATTTCACTCGATGTAGTTTTTCACACTTTCGCGTAGGCTTAACCCGAACCTTCACAAACTTCGCCGGGGTGTCTCACAACCTTGAGGGCTTCCGCCACGACGCCTCACGCCGCTCAGGAGTCGGCAACCTCCAAGAGCAACAAGCCGAATCCTTCGCTTGAACTTCACCGAGCACAACACATGCGCTCCCGGTGATTACCTAGTACAACACATGCACCTAGGCCTCCCTCAAGTGCAACACATGCACAAGAGATCACTCAATCCACTCCTAATTGCAACACATGCAATTAGTCTCACTCTTTTGCTCAAGAATCAAATGTGAGTGTGCAACACATGCAACACTGTAACATCCCAATTTTTGGCTTTTTATTATTTAATATTATTTTATTGCATTTTATGAATTTTGTGAATTTTCTGGATTTATTCGGATTTTCTGAGATTTATTGAAATTATTTTCGAATCAAAGTCTATTGCCTTTTATTAAAGAATTAATATAAAAAGATAATTTTAGAATAAAGTTTTGCTAAAAATATTTTATTTAAGTCCAGAATGTCTCAAAGTATTTTTGAGATTTTTCTTGAAATTTTTCTGGCATTTTTGTTGCCTTAATTAAATCAGATTATTTTTCCCAATTAATTTAAACCAAAAACCTCGGAAAAATCGGTTTGAATAGTAACGGGCCGAGCCCATTACTGTGCTCGCTCGGCGTGTACTATGCGGCCCAGCCGGCCGTTTTCTGATTTACGTGCGCCGTTGGATCTTCATCCAAGGGGCTTCATCAAACCGAGTTAATCCCGAAAACCTTACCGCGTGCATGAAGCGTAGCCTTCGATCCGATACGTGTCAGCCATCCGGTCGTTGTCCTCATCCCGTCTCCAAGCCGAACTTCGCGAGTTCATGCCGTAGCCGCCTCGAACTCCCTGTGGATTCTTGCCAAATCCGGCCGCAACTGTATAAAGGGAGCACCAGGTGCGCAAGGCAGAGTTGAGCTAGAACCCCAAAGCCTTAGCCGGAGAGCCGCCGCACAGCCGCCGCAATCCAAGCTTTCCGAGAACGCCGCCGCAATCCTTCCATCGTTGATTCAGCCGCCGCGCGCCGCCAACCCCAAATCGGTCTGTCGGTTGGCCGTCTCTCGAGGCATCTAAAGGCGACCTTTTGTTAGCCGAGCGCCGCCAGGGAGGAAGATCGCCGTGGAGGCTGTCGCCGCCGGAGAAGAACACCTCGCCGCCGCTACTCCGGTGACCGAGAGAGGAAACCAACCGCGTCACCAGATCTGCGACATTGAGGCGAGTCGGTAGGTGCCTTCGCCGCTCACCGCCGGCGACCCTAGGGCCGTGCGCGCCGCCGACTAAGGTGGCGTGATGAAGTGCTGACACGTGGCGCCACGTAGACCGGATTGCTGGTGTGGCACTGAGGTGGCGTCGCGTTGGCGTTGTGTCAACTGCATGTGTGTGCGCACATGCTGACAGCGCGGGGCCCAGCCGTCAGAGACACGAGCTCACCTAGAACACGTGTCAGCCGACGAAAAATTCGGATTTTCGTTTACAAAAATAATTCGAAATATTCAGTATTTTTTGATTTTATAGATTTTCAGGAATTTGAATCTTCCGAGGGCTCGTTCTCCCTCATACGAACTCCGATTTGGGTGATTCAAATTTCTAAAAATTTGTAAAATTGAGATCTATCTAATGGTGGTTTTATTTGAATTTTTGAGTTCATTTGTTCTTTGTTTTGGTTTTTATTTACTTTTCTCTCTCGATTCGCGTAGACGTTGAATTGTGCGACGCTTCGGAGGAGGATTTCACAGCTCAAGAATTATTTTCAGACCAAGACCAGGAGCTCAACCAAGGCAAGTTGTGCTTTGATCATGTTGAACCCATATTAGGAAAAATTGCTATTTTGCTTTACTTTATTGCATATTATTTCAAGAGTACAAATGGTTTCAACTTAAATTGGGATTTAGATATTGTACCCCTTGAATTACACCCTACCTTGTTAAATTGTAGGCCATGATCCACTTATCACCCTAAGTTGGTTAATAATGAAATCAACATGGATGGTTAGACCGGATTAGAATGCTTAGCCATGCCACGTCATCACATGTATATGAAATGTTGATTATTAATCTTGACTAATGGAATATGGAACAATGATGATAACTTGTGGGCCATGTGTGGTCGTATAAAGAGATTGAGTTGTCGTGGCGGGGAGGTCACACAACGATGTTGATTTGTGAAGAGCACGTGGTGCGTGGTAACCAACCGGGAGGGTAATCACTTTAGATTGAAGCAAGTGGAAGGGGCAAGTGTGCCAGGGTGGGCTCAGTGGAGCTGTGGGTATGTGCAAGTCTTGCTTCAATCAACACTAAGGACTTAACCTTGCGAGCCTTTGACCTGAGTCGAACTTGCAACCACATGTCCGAATGGGACAAATTTAGGTGATTAATTTGCAAATGCTTAACTTAAGTGCTATCGTGGTGGTGTGAGTCCGTGTACGGAGGAAACTCACATGGCGCAAGAGGGGGCCCTGTTGTGGTGGTGTAACTCTTGATGTTGAAACCTTAGCGGTAGCACCGGGTTAAGAGGATGCATTGTAAAGGCTTTGTCATGATCTCTCGCCAAGACACCAAAGGAAGTGTGCTAATAGCTTGGCAACAGGAGATGATCATGTCGTGTGGGTAAAGTGCATAACCTCTGCAGAGTGTACAATCTATTCTGGATAGCCGTGTTTCACGGTATTGAGCAAAGCTCGGGGATTACAGTCAAGGGTTAGTTAACTAAAATGGACCACTGGATGGGATGGCAGGATGCCATGTGATGAATGGAACTTGACTAGGATGGACACTTGGTTTACTTGAGAATCAATGAATCTACTTACTTGTTATTATTTGTTTCTTGTCTTTTCAATCTATGTATTGTATGTGTTTGAAAATCGCCATCGCTTATGAACCACTTAGCCTTTCCTTTGGAATAAGCCTTGCATATAGCTATGATAGAGTTGCATTCTGTGCACAACTTGTTGAGTATGTTGTATACTCACCCTTGCCTTCAACAACAAAACAACAGTGGAGGAGTCATCGCCCGTGTTGGAGGAGGATTTCCAGGTGGATACGAGTCACTAGGCCAAGCCTTGTCAGTCGCCTGTGGTGTACTGATGAGTCACTACGTTTTTACTATTTTTCATTTGCATTCGCCTTATTTTATCTTAGTCTTGCCTGCGTGGCCAAATAAATGTAAGTGATCATAAGATCATACACTAGTCATAATAAATAAATGAAGTCTTATTATTCTTATCGATGTGTATGATGTGATGCTTACCGGTGTTAAGCTGTGTGCACTAGCGACTGATCCTGGGACTAGTGCGGTAAACACAGTGGGCCCGAATGGGTGAATTCGGGTCTTTACAAACACCTCACCAAAACACTCAAACAAGCCAGCAACCTACTGCCCAAGCCCCCCATGGAGTCTATTTATACCCCACCAAAGAAAACTAGCCGTTTGGGGGCAAAACAGAAAATCTCGAGGAGTCGGTCCGACCGACTCAAAGCCATCGGCCAAGCCCTCACAGGCAACGGTCGAAAAATGACCAGATTAACATGGCGGTGTGACTGATAGGGTCGGTCATACCGCCACTCAAGATGATCGGAGGACCTCCGATCCTTACCCCTCCAGAGCAAAAACCGCCTTCGGAAAAACGCATCGAAGGGAGCCCGGTCACAAGACGGGTTCCGGCCACTTGACTACATCGACTCCAAATCCGGTTTTTCGCACAATCTTTTCTCCGAAGAACCAAACACTATTCCTTGAGCCATTAGATGATCAACACATGATCATACATTTGTGCAAAACACATTTGCACTAAATTTGCTCATGCTCAAAGTATCTCAACCAAATTACGAAAATGATTTGTTCTTTGAGCAATGTGATGATCAACACATGATCAAGCAATTTGCAAAACACATTTGCAAAGCCAATTCACATTCTCCAAAGAAACACATTAAGCACATCTTATTTGCAAAACATATTCGCAAATAAACCAAGACCTTATGCAATCAACCCTCTAGCCATGTGAGGATCAACACATGACCCCGACACTTTGCAAAACACATTTGCAAATACCAACACATGCTCTAGGATTGGAAACACATAATTTCTAAGATCATTTGCAAAACACATTTGCAAATAACAAAACCAACTTGCGAAAACACATTTCGCAATCAATTCAAGATTTATTTGCAAAACGTATTAAGCAAATCAAATCCGAGTCTATGAGATTAATCCCCCTAGCCATGTGAAGGTCAACACGAGACCCAGTCAACTTGCAAACACCCGTTGCAAGCCCTACTCACATGCTCTCGGGATTCCGGACTCATAAACCTCGGTTTATTCGCACAACGAACTTGCAAATAACTCATTAAACCAATTTCATGCTTGAGCACTACTCTTTGCAACACATGCAGAAGTCTAGCTCCAAGCAATACCAAATCAAGGTACATGAACTCTCTAATTGCAACGCATGCAATTCTCTAGTCCCATGCAACCACACTAAAACCAAATCAACCGTATGAGCTCTCTACTTGCAACATATGCAAGCCTCTAGCTCTATATAAACACATAAACACCAAATCATGCTTGAGCTCTCTCCTTTTGCAACACATGCAAAACTTAGCTCCAAGCAACCACTTTGATTTTAGAAAGATTTGTTTTGTAAATAAAAACAAACATGAAGCTTCAACAATTGCAACACATGCAAAAGTGAACTTCACGTAAAAGCCGACGCATATAGCTTATCCTATTTGCAACATATGCAAATCAAAGCTTTATGCGAAAACTAAATGCATATGCTCTTCTTCTTTGCAACACATGCAAATCAGAGCATAAAGCAACAACAACCAAGCATAAGCTCAACACATTCGCAACACATGCCAAATGGTTAACTCTTATACAAAAACCAAATCCAACTGAGATTTGAGCTAGAGTGAACACGGGATTGAGATCATCAACACATGATGAAGCTCAAGCTAGAACTCAACCCCTCTTAATAGTACGGCGATAAAAACTAGACTCAAAACTAGAAAGTCCTTAGCCTATCTAGTTATACCTTGAGCCGCCGCACACACGCAATCCCCTTTGGGGTCTTTTTGATCTTCACTCTTACGCTCCCCCGGGATCATCACTCCGTTCTTCTCTTAATCTCTACGAGATCTCCTCTTGACGCCCATCACTTCATGATGCTGTCCTTGTCCTGTTTTCATTATCTCAATCATCTTTGGATTTAATCTAGATCAAACACAACTCATAAAATAGTTAGTCCAAGATGCATGGTTGTCTCAATTATCTCTTGCATTCCAATAACACATAATGGATGCTTTTAGATCAATTGAGCACAACCTTAATCAATTAGAATGATTTAAATGTGTCTTAAGTACAATAATGCAATACATGCTTTATTATACTTAAGAACTATTTATTCGTCCTTAATTAATCAAGGAACACCATCAACACATGATGAAGTGTTCTTCAATGATCAAAAAGACAAATGAACTCAATTTAAATTTTCATTTAAATTGATTCTTCAAGTTAGAGTGTGAACTCCCCCTAAATATGTGCATCCGTTGTAATATATGGATTGGGAAACAAGATACACATTTTGTGGTTAATATAATGGAAGCATTCATACTTTAACTTGAATCCTAAGTATGCAATAAGATAATAGAAATGAATACAAGTGCATACCTTGGGTTTTCCATTTTTCATCCATATTTGAGACTAATAAGAATGTAGCTCAATAAAACATGTTAGTCTCATATTGATTAGATTTGTCATTAAACAATGATTAAACATTAATATTAAATCAATCGCCAAAACCAATAGAGCTTGAACTTACATAGAGCTAGGTAATGTAACGATTATATTATGATCTCCTTGCCGACACACGAAAGGATATGTGTTACTGGTCTGGCAAAAGAGGTTGATCATTTCTTGTGGGTAAAACTGTACATCTCTGTAGAATGTAAATTTAATCGATTAGCCGTGTCCACGGTCATGGACACTTGGTAATGTCATCATATAGTTAAAAGTTTTGGTATTTTCTAAATGATTGGGATTGGAGACATTTATTGGAAAGTGATTGTTTCAGATTAATCATTTATCTTGGCAATGGATTTATTCAATGCTCACGCTATGGAGAAGCTGTGAGTTATTACTTATGCATACTTGTAAATTTCTTATCAATCAAATTTGCCTTTACAAATTTCATTTGCGAACTACAATTTGATTTACAAATTCGATTTCACTTTATACAAATTAACTATAGAAGCCTCATTTGACATGGCCTGTATTTTTGCATTTTGCAAATATCACCTTATGTCTTGCTGTGTATGAAAGTACTCAATCTTGCTTAATATGTTGTTTTAGGTGGAAAAGAAAATGAGGTTCCAAAGAATTCATTTCATCGCAAGATACGGAAACTTCAATGAAGTGATCTTTCTAGAGATTATGCCTTTTATCAATTGCCTAAGGGTTAGATGGGCACATTACAAGACTTTCTCGCTACAACGCTATATACTTTGAATTGAAAAATATAATATATAACTAGCTTCTGCTTTAATAATGCTGAGTATGGATGTAATTCCAATTGCTGTAATGTGTATACTAGCCACTGATCATGGGACTAGTACTATATGCACATAGATTCTCATTTTCTCATCTTATGTAAAAACAAGGAGTCGTTACAATAGACCAATAATGCGTAATGGATAGATCCCCGTAAACTAGCCAATGAAATAAACAAGACGTAATAAAAAGGATCAACATGGATAAACCCTTTTGTCTTATTTACATAAGAGATGTCATTTATAATCTATTGGCCCACCACCCAGGATAGGATCAAATCTTTTTTCTTAATGTGCTTGGCTGGATGCTGATTTATGTGCATATATTAGTGGACTGGATAAGAATTAATTGGGTCTGCCCCAAATATATGGTGTTAGGGGTGGGGTTTGAGTTGTACCATGTAGGGGTGAAGATGGGTCGGATATTTCTAGCCTGATTCAGAAATGGATCTAGTGGTCTGATTTGGGACAGGATCCGAATATTTGAATCCGGATTTAGGATTAGATTCAGAGTAATTAATATCCGACAAATACAGGACATGATCGCATATCTAAATTTTTTTCCTATTTGGATATTAACAAAGCCCAACCCATTAGGCCCTACTTATACACCGAATTTTTTTTATTTAAACGGCTTTGCGTGTGTGCATGCAGCCCATACAGCCGTGTATGTTTGCAGCCCATACAGTCCATACAACCAATTAATATTCTCTATGACAACCAATTTATACTGACAACTAGTAGGTTTTATTGATTCTTAAGTAGTATATTTTTCTATAATGTCTATTGGTTTTGATTGATATATAACTTGCTACTATGGTTATGTACTTGTATTGTTTGATTCAATATATATTACTTTATATATGCATGCATTATCTGTATATTTTTACTCTTTTCTGACTCAAATCCGTCACATATTCTTTCTGTATCTGTATCCCAAATAAGCTGGATTCATATCCATATACAGTTAGCTCGTATCCAATTCCAAATTTAAAAAAAAATAGTTAAGATATGGAAAGAGCAACATCTGCCCGTATCTACGAGAGTTCCTCACTGTTAGCCATATCAGATGTATCATGTAACCATTTTCCTTTTGTCTGTGAAGCACATCTCGAAATTCCCTGTTCGTTTGGCCATTTAGCAGTAGCATTGCTGCTATGGAGATGGAGCTAATAGCTATTGTGCACGTATTCTAACGGTGGCGGTTAGATTGTGAAAATAGAGGTTGGCAGTTGCTATCGACCTAGCATGCATGGGATCTTTTCGGAGAAATCTTCCTCCCATCTTAATAGCGCTAGCTACAATTTCTGTCCAATTGTGTAAATGATGTCCACTTAGAGCATCTCCAGCAAGGGCCCCTAAAACAGGGCCCCTATTTTGGATTTAGGGACTCTCTCTATTTTTTGGGGCCCTGTTTTCAGAGCACAAGTCCAGCAACATCCCCTAAATCTCAGCCCCTATTTTACGTTTTCTCCTATTTTGACATATCCGCTATGTATAATCTTCATTTGACACCACTAAAATTCAATCAAAAATATTTGTAATACATAAAACATAAGCATATTAACATTTACAATTTAAAAACATGATATTTAAAATTTAAATTTAAAATTTTCAAAACATGATATTTAAAATTTAAATTTAAAATTTTCAAAACATGATATTTAAAATTTAAATTTAAAATTTTCAAAATTTTAAGCAGCAGATGCAGATGCAATAGATTGCAACTCATCCAAAGAAAGACACGCCATTTGCAGCGAACTAATGCAAGCCATCCTTCACTTAACTCCCTATTTTAAGATTTAGGAAATTTGGTTTAGGGCCCCACGGGAATTCAATGAGGAGGCAAATTTAGGGCCTCCTAATTTTAGGGGCTGGATTAGGGACCTCTTTGGATCTGTATTTTTTACTAAAATTCCTATTTTAAGGTTTAGGAAATTTGGTTTAGGGGTTCTGCTGGAGATGTTCTTACTCCTCCCATGAATTCCACTAGGTTAAGCCGTGGGCAATGCCGCGCCATGAGGAAAAAAATCTGGCACGAGTTTTTTGCAAATTGGATTTGCAGAATCATGGGTCGCTTTTTTCAAAATAACAGGCGGAAGGATTAATTTACAATATCAAAATTTTTTAAATCTTCCGGGTCGAAAGAACTGGTGTTTTTTTTGCAAAATAACTGGTGGAAGGACCCCGTCGACGAATCTATAGGCTGCTATAAACCTTCGACGAATCCGCATTTTTTTTAGAAAACCACGTGGAGGAACCTAAATATAATTTCGAATTTTTTCAGGTCCACTCTACTAAAAAATCAACGAAAGAACCTAAACGCGATTTCGATTCGGCTATAAACCTTCGACGAATCTGTGTTTTTTTTAGAAAACCGCGCGAAGGGATCTAAACGTAATTTCGATATTTTTTGGGTCTATTTTATAAAAAAACCGCCGAAATGACCTAAACGCGATTTTTTATTTTTCGAAGGACCTCTCCGCGAGCGCCGACATGTGGCACACCTCATGAGCTGGGGATTCTTGCGTCTTTTATATAGTAGATATTGGCATGCATACAATTTAATATTTGAATATCATAAATCTTCAGCTATATCTAGAAGATTAATGACCAAGTTTTTGTATATGCTACCTTTTCAACACTTCCTTTTTTCCAATTACACGAAGAGTCTTCATAATTAAGTCATGGAGTTATTGACAACTGGAATTAGCAACATCGCATTGTCAGTCCATGAAGGCGGAGTTGAAAATAGCATGATACCATTTGCTCACTACCAAGCTTCATCTATATTATTTAATCCATGCATGGGTGATCTTTCTTAGAGCCGCAGCACGTACCTTGAGCGTAGTGCTTTACATCAAGCTCAGAGGTAGTAGTTGCCTTGCACGTTCCTCCTTTCCTCAAGAATCGATCAGCAGCTGTCAAAAAAAAAAAAAATCTATATCCAGGATAAAAATATCGAGAACATTTTTGGATCAAGATATGGAGAATCTTTTCTAACCTGACTTTGTTTGCACGAACTATTCCAACCCAACAATCTCCTGGCATGAGTAGCACTATTAATCTATCCACATCTATACAACTTCGAAGCTCGTCCAGAAGAGCTCGTCTCTGTAACATCCCGAAAAATTTAAAAATAGAAAACAAAAATTTAAAAATAGAATTAAATAAAAATTTTAATTGAAATCAAGATTATAATTTAAAATATCATCTTTTGCTCATTTTCTTGAATTTCGCCTTAGAAAAGAATAATTTAAATGTTGAAATCTTTTCTTCCAAAGTGAACAAATTATGAAAATTAGTTTGAAGTATGATCTTATTTTGAATTTACATATTTTCTGAATTTTCTTGGAATTATGGTATTTAATAAAATCATTTTCATTTGGTTGAATCTCTATTTCCCAATCTTTAAAATAAACAATCATATAACAAAAAAATCTACAAGAATTATTTTTAAAAATAGGTAAACCTCTGGAACATTATTGCTTCATTCAAAAAGCCATATGAACACATTTATTAGTGAAAAGAAATGTGAAATGATGAAATTTGACTAAGAACAGAAAGCTTGTAAAATTAAGTTAAAATCCACCGACCTTTTCTAGTGCTGAAAATTTTACCATATCTTCTGAATGGATAGGTACATATTCAGTACAAACATAGAAAATAAATAGTCAATATTTTTGCCTTTAAAAATTCCAAAATTGAAAACCCAGAAATTTCAAGATTCAATGTCAAAATTACTATAAAATAAATATAAAATATATTAATCTAAAAATTTTAAATTAGAATAATATAACTATAAGAAACCTAATAAAAGTTTTCAAAAATTTTCACAGTGCTTCAATCCTCAAATAAATTAAAAACAGAAAAGAAGAAAATTAACAGTTTGGATTGTCAGAATTTATATAAAATTCAAACAGAACAATTCAGCTTGAAATTTTTACTGAATAATAAACCTTATCTGAGGAACTCATTAAAAATTATCAACAATTCCCCAACCGAAATGACCCTTCAATTAATGACTTGATTCCTGCTATGTCGAGAAGCTTTGAACCGAAACCCCCTTTGCTATTTTTGACAGGTGGGACCCTATCACTATTTGGACCCACACGTCAGGCCAGCTCTCTTTCACCTTCTCCTTCCTCGTGCTGGAGCTGAGCTGAGCGCCCAACCGCCTAAGGGCCTGTTTGGTAGGGATTCAGCTTTTCCAGATTCTAAGAATCTGGTGAAACTGAAAATTTTAGTTTCACCAGATTCATGAAGCTGGAGCTGTGAGTACATTAAGACTGTTTAGATGGATCATCTTGTTTACATTTTAGACTAAAAATATAAACTTAATTCACTTTATTTTAGCCTATAAGTTTCAGATCTCAGGTGAAACTGGAATCTGGAGCTCTACCAAACAGGTCCTAAGATTGCCAATAATCTGTTGGTGCTGAAACAAAAAAAAAAGCTATTTACGATTGGGTAACTAACATAATTCCAAAACACACAATATAATTAGGTACAATTCACTTAGTTTTACTGTGTAATCATCTAATTTGACTATGGTTTGGACACCGTCTCAATATAAAAAATTCTGAAATTTTTTTGTGTATATACCTGATTTTGGCAAACCTGTCTTTAAAATACCGTGTGGGGGAGCAAATGGGTTGTGGTATGTATGTACCCGATTTGTGCATTTTATATACACTTTTTTCGTTATCCACTAATAATCCTACGAGTCGAAGCAGCAGGGGTTGGAAAAGAAAATTTGACAAGAAAAGATTCAAAATTTTTGTAACTAAAAGTTGTATGCAACTAAAAAATCTAGGCTCGATATCTGATCATTCAAATGCTTATTACACAAGTTAAAATAGAGTTTTGATGAAGTTGAATTAAAATGTTAGTGGTATATTTACGGTTTCATTATAATACGACTAGCTTGACCTGCCCAAATGATTACGCAGCTGTATGCAACAAGGCATAACTTACGTATATTAAAGATAGAGCTGTTTTGTTATACAATCCAAATAATAGAAAATTATAGTGAAAAAATCCACACAAAATAACCCACTTAACCTGTAGTTGGTGGGATTTGAACTGTAGTCATCAGCCAGAGCGTTGTGGTGTTGCATAGCTATGCTATGCTACAGTTGACATATCAATTTTATTTATTAAGTATAGTATCTAAATATAATAAGTCTGGGAAACCACCTCTTGGTAATGTGGTACCCAATTGTTATAAACACATGACAGCATTTCAGTAGAAATTTTGTAGGATAGCGGATTTATTCTCAACATCTGTCTGTCTAGATGTGTGATGAGAGACACTCGCATGTATGTGCGTGTGTGGTGATGTGTATCGTCCTTTTAATCAAAAAAATAATTATGTACAGTTATAAGCTAGATCCACAAAATCAATGGTGATTTTTCTATTTTTCTTTGATTAACGTGGAAATTTATAGTTTAACTGGTAGCTCTTTTTAAAATCTCCATTAACTATGTTGCATTTTTTCCAATTGGACTGCAACAAACATTTTTCATTTGTTTTTTATTAAACACATCTCAAACCCAAAAAAAGAGATAAAGGTGAACTAGTGCAGATTTTAAATTTATGTTAGTTTCATCTTTTGCATTTACGTTTCTTCCTGTTACCTTCAACTCATTGTAGTACCTTTTGCATAGGTCGATAGTGAAATAATGATGGCACAGTCTTTTATCGACTCCGACCTTACGCGCTGGACATCATGGAGAGCGGAAAAATGAGAATTGATCACGTTCTTTTAAGCCCGGTTTTTTTTACAATTATAGCCCTCTCTGAACGTATTTATAGATTAGTCCTCTTTCCTACCGTGGAAGGTATGGCGGTGACACATATCCTGTAGTACTAGGAGAACAAGGCTGCGCTATCAAGACTCAAGGAGAGCCAAAGAACGTGAGCAGCGGTAGGCGAGCATGGGAAGATCGCTACCATGGTAGGGGAGCACGAAGCTTCCTTCCACGATGGGAAGGATGCTATATTTATGATTTTATTCGGAAGGAAACCAAATTTACAAAAAAAAAAAAAAAAAGAGAGAAAGGGGGCTAAAAAGGTGATCAACTTAAAGAATGAACCTGAACTTAAAAGGTGACACTAATGCCTGTACATACAATAGGAGTGTTCCTATCTTGTGCTCCTGAAAGCAGTGCAATAAATTTTTTAAACATATGCAACAATTCATAGCAGTACATACAATATTGCAAAAATACATAAGCAACACCAAAGAAAGATTTAAAAAATCACTCTCTCAAGAACTTAGACAAACCTGAGTAGTGTTGGATGGCTAAATTAGTATTGGCCAACCTATTGTTAAAAAATAGTGTAAAAGGATTCAAAAACAAAAATGCATATATAGAAAAAGATGTCATAAACCAGAATATTTTGGAGATGCATATGTAACAATCAAAGTTACTTAGCGCATCATCTTAAAATAACCTATTTCACAATCCATTGCAACAAAAAATGGGCAGCAAATAAGTACCTTTTGTGACTAAAAGAACTCTTCTGCTACAAATAAATCTTCAACTACAACAAAAAATATTGTGCAACTAGATAAGAAATACACATTACAAGAAGTAAAAACACTTCTTAATACATTGGAGGAAGTGAGCTGCAACATTTTGAAAAATCCCTACATCAAGCCTAGAAGAGAAAGAGGTGTGTAGATAGTGGCATGTAGTAGAGCTCTCTGATGGAATTCGCAACAACACTAAAGATAAAGCTGTAGTGGAAAGGTTGCTAGTTGCGGTGGAGCTTCCAGATGACATGGGAGCTTATGGGGAGGCTATGTCTAGCGAAGGTGGAGCTTGAGTGGTGCTCATGGATGCGTTGTCGATGACTTCTCGCAAAAACAAAGGATGACGACGATCTCCTCGCAACCTATGGACTAATAGCCTGACCTCACATGAGGATAAGAGGTGTTGACCTTGGAAAGGAAGTGATTCACATAGTCTCTGACCATGGTGACGCTTGGTGGGAGATTGTTAGGGAGGAGTGACATAGATGTTCGTGTGTGTGAGAGATTGATAGTATGGAATGGTTGGCTGAGGCGCAGAAAGATATGGATAAGATTAGATGGAGGAAGAACCCTGTGAGAATGAAGCATCTAAATAAACTCTTTTCTCGGACGGTAGACTAATATCATTATCGGAACTTAAATGGACTCCTTTCCCCTTTCCTATTACCTAAGACGTAATGTGTCAGATAAAAAAAAGGTTGAGTAAAATCTGAATCCCACAAAGAAAGCAAAGTCTGAGTCTAAATTTTTTATTATCAAATAGCCTTTTTACTGCAAACTAGAACAACATTTTGCTATTCTAGGCAGAACACATGTTTTTTGACCCCAAGGCAAACATGTCTTTCGACTACAGTCTAGCGACATGGATCCATGCATCAGGAAGGTGCAGGCGACATAGATCTGGTGTTGGGGAGGTGGAGACAAGCTCGATGTGGCTGGCAGCGAGGTGGATCTAACCGGGCACGTGGTGGATCCTACCGTCCATCGTTGCACCTAGCCACATCATCGGGCATGCCTTTGACCAACTATAGCTGCCCAGGTGGGCTGGCCATGGCCGCCACAGGCTAAAGTAGGGGTATAGGGTACCAACATCTACGTGAAAGGCATGCTCAAGCCTGATGAAGCCGTCCTCAGTGGATTTGCTCATGGACGCACTATCTCCTCCTCCATCCCTTCACTGCTTGCCTCCAACTCTCTCCACACATAGTGATGGGAGCCACTTTGACATCATCGGTGATAGGTGGTCTTGGCAAAGACATGAGGCAACTATGGTCGGCACAGACAATGGCATCTTTGGATGGCGAAAGTCGAGTAAGAGGAGAATAGGGTGGGTCGGACTAGAGCCCACATGCGGTATGTGCTCGTACTATCCCATGTCCCTTAAACATATATGTGGGATGGCAGTCACGGCATGGTCCAAGGCACGACATGGCATACATGTACACAAACAGTGGCATGACATGATTGTTAGGGTTCTGGTGAACTGACGATCGGGCACAATGAGCAAAGACAAACATGGCATGCCTCGAAGGGTTGTGCTTGGTGACCAAAGATGCTCAGAGGCCAGCGAGCATGAAGCAAACACTGTCTGATTTTGGCATAAGTTTTTTCATAGTTTTTGATAAAAAATATTATGAAAAGTTTGGCAGTAGAAGTAAAGCAAAAAGAATTGCCCCAACAATGCAACAAGCAAGAGGTGCTTCAAACGCTTCAAGTGTGTGGGAAAAGCTAAAAGATAAGGCATCTAGTTTGTCTTTTAAAGTGCTAAACATGTCATAATAGAATCCACAAGTGGAGATCGACCACTATTCGACACTAGGGGTGCAATTGGCTCGGATTTTGGTCGGATATCGCTCTTTTCATATCCTAAACTTATATTTTTTATCGGACTCGGAGTTGGATAAGGATAGTGCCAGATATAAATACGGCGCAGATAATATCGGTCACAAATTTGAAGCGAATATGGAGCAAAATCGATACGATACCGAATATTTTTTGTTGAATATCACGTGAAAACATATACTACATATAGCACACATATAACAATGATTAATCAATCATATGAGTTCAATATGCAATAGGATTATCACAATTTAACAAGTCATTTTATTAAGTAGCCTAACAAAATTACAAAAGTATAAAATATTTCTTTATATTTTGCAAAAATATTAGGCATTCACGTAGGCAAGCGGAAGCATATTCTTGCATGTCAAGTTCTATTGGTGGTGGTACCGAACGGTGGGATGGTGGATGGGACGGTGGCAGGAGGGTGGAGTCATGGAGGAAGGGTATAGTTTAGGCTATTTGGTTGAGTCTAATTGAAGTTGCTAGAATATGGGACATAAATATCCGAATTCGAATATCCGAATAGAGTTATCTGGGATTATCCAAGAATATAATTGGAATATTTCGATCCGATAGATAGTGATATCCTGAATCTGATGCCGAATCAGAACTAACTATTTGAAACCGATACCAAATCTGACAACTATCATCCAACACTACTATTTAAATTCGATTCGAATAGATCTCATTGGTCGGTCGGTCGATATCTATCTCATTTGATAGCAGCCCTACTCGACACACCTTTTTGTAAAAAAAGAATAAAATTTAGTTCTTTTTTTCCAATATTTATGTCTACTGTCTTAGCCCTGTGAGTCTCTGATTACTTTGCTCTTTTTGCAATAGTACAAATAGATCGGACCTGGTCAATACGACACGAAGGTAGCATAATGTGCCAATGGGTCGTGCCTAGACTCACTGGAGACGAATCGGGCCGGTGTGGTATGGCACGACGGGCTGGATAGGTTGTGGTGGGATAGCATGGTCTTGCCCTATGACCCATCGCGCTCATGTCCGGCCCGGCACAATACCAAGTCTACTTAAACATTGCCCTAGTAATCAAACAGTCGTCCCTCTCTATAGGAGGTGAAATTTCAGAAAATGACACTTAATTCGTGTGCCTTTCAGTTTCTGTGTATGATATGTGGGTCCATCTGAGTCTATGACAGTGGGCCAGGGTGTCAAATACCGAAAAAACGAATTTTAAAGGTGGCAAGTTCTGAAATCTCTCCTATAGGAGAGAAGTTAATCCGCGCAATTCTTTCCAAATCAAACGGCTGAGAATCGCCTCAAAGCAAGGAACCGTGGTCCTTCCTGCCCTATTACTGTCCAATGGGCAATGGCAGAGGGAAACAGATGAGCGCCGCGGGCAAAGTCTCACACCTTCGTCTACGTCCCCGTCATGGAATCGTCCGGCACCCATGGCGTGAGCACCGTGAGCAAGCACCTGAAGGTGCTGCTGCCTTCTTCCTTCAGTAAGCTGGTAAGTGGTGAGATCACCCGCCAGTGCTGCCCTGCTCAAACGCATCTCACCCCCCAATGCTGCTCTGCTCAAACGCTGATACTTCAATTATGGATCGAACCGATATATTCCGCAGCGCATCTCCGAAGAGCTCGCTCGGCACTTCGATGCCGGCAACGGCGGAGCAGGGATGCCCGGCCCGACGGCACTCGTCGTCAGCCCGTTCGGCAAGGTCTGGCACGTCGAGGTCGGCCGGGACGGCAATGGCGCTTTCCTAGGGCGCGGGTGGCCGGAGTTCGCGGGCGCACACGGCATCGGCGTCGGGTGGTTTTTGCTGCTCCGGCATGAAGGTAGCTGCGTGCTCACGGTCAAGGCATTCGACACCAGCTCCTGCCTCAAAGAATTCTGCTCTCCATTCACAGGTAGTTGAAGATTGGCATGCAAATTTTGGATTTCACGTTTTGAATTCTGTCAAACAATGGAGATCAGTAATGTTGGTAATTAGATTGGACTCTGAGAAGCTACGTACTTCTAGATGACGAAAAGATACTTGTAGATTCGAAAGGGTAGATGATGATATTTTGGTTCGGAGGCAAAGATTGTAGATATTTATATCAAATCAAACTAGTATATCGTTGTGGCATAATAAGAGGATGCTACGTTAGGAGTCGATTTTAGAGTAAAAGAAGGATTAATCATGTGTGATCTCTTGTTAATTAATTTCTCCTTTCTATTTTACTACCATCACCTTGCTGAGAAACCCAGTCGGTGACTCAGACAACCGCAAAGGACATTTTACTACTCCTCTAGTCACAAAAGAAAGTCGCTCTAGAATGTGCGTATCGAACCGTGTTAATTTTGACCAAAGATATGATTAGAAGATATGAAAATAGCATGAGTAAATTTGGCATGAAAAATATTACCATGACATTATATTTTTCTTCAAAAATATAAAGATAAAGTTAGTGGTTAAAGTGGCATCTTTTGACTTTGAACGACTTCCTTTTTTTAATTGGAGAGGATTACTACTGGTTAGCAAGTAATTTTTAGTTTAAATTGATTGTTGTCACTATAATTTTTCCAGTTACAACAACAAGAAGCAGCAGAGACGCTTTGCATAAGCCGCAGTTCATCAAGGTGCTTCAGTCCAATTTCATGGAAAAGATGGTTTGCAAACTCTTCCTGTTACTTTGTTTTTCTCCCGCTGTACGTCTTGTTGGAATGTCTGTATTTGAGAGTCGAGATGAGTCATGAACAATGCATAACTTATTGTCAATTATATGTTCTTGCAGTTTTTTCCTGCTAATTTTGTACAACATCACATCGCTGAAACACACCTGAACAGCCGGATGGCCCTCGTTTTTAGCCCACTCGGCAAATTTTGGCGCATGGACCTCGAGAAGGATCAATCAGACGTGTTCTTTACTGGTGGCTGGTCACAATTTTTAGCGTTTCATAGTATTTCTGAAGGCGACATTGTACTCTTTAGGTATGAAGGCAATATGGTGTTTAAAATCAAAGTCTTTGGGCTCAATGGATGCCAGAAAGATTTCAAGGCCAAGGACATCAGAATTCAACAAAGTGAGGAAATAAATTAGTTTCCGATAGTTTGAATATATTGACAGTGAATTTCTGAATCTATCGACATTGGATTGAATTATATGAGTTAAAAATTTGTTTACCACATCTGTCTTCTCACTATTTACAGACAATGAAAAGCAACAGGAAGAACCTTCCATTAGGAAGCGTAGGAGCAAGAGCCAGGGATCAAGAGGTGAAGAAAAAAAGAAGCCAAAAAAATCCATACCGGTATACCACATTGGACCGCCGTCTTGGATAAAAAAGGAGATCAACACCTATGCGCTTCAACGCCTTCTTGTAAGCATAACTATTCCTCTCCTGTACATGCAAGTTAGGAATAAGATAAACTCATTTCAAGAAATATATAAAATGAAATTTTACTTAGGATATGATATCTGAGACTTTTTTCGACAAGATTACCTATCCAATTGAGAAATTTTACAATACATTATACTAGTACTGTATGTGAGATAATAGAAATCAGATATAATCATTAATTTGTTGAGAGTATTCGTACTATTCTACTACCAGATGAAGTACTAGCTAATGTGATCCACTAAGTCGAAAAGAATGAATGATCCGCATTGAATTTGGTGTACCACAAAAGAACTTATCCATTTAGAGAAACAAAATCCAGCATGTTAATTTGATGCTTTAACTATTTATATTATATTGGACTGAATCCGTACAGAAATTATATTAATTTTTTGTTAAGAATAAAATGCATTGCGGGTCATTGAACTTGCTGTGTGTTGTCATTAAACACAGTCCTCTCTAAATACATATTTGGGTCACTAATGTGTATTTAGTGGTACATTAGCAGGTCACAAGCGCACATTGGCATCCCCGCACATATGGCGGTGCCATGAATTGATAGCCCTATGAACACTATCCACAACAAATATTAAAAAAGAACTCTTTTCTTTTCTTCTTGCCTGTTTCATTTCATTTCGTTTTTTCTTCTCTTTCCCCTCCAACGCCGATGGCCTGCACCATTACATCGTTGTCCAACTTCGCCCTCTTCTCCTCGTCCTACTTCTTCGATCCGGCATACTCCCCTGGTCCTGCCACCGCAACACCTCCTACCACCACCCTGCACCATCCCCTTCCGGTCTTCACCGGCCCCATCTTCCTCGCTGTCCACAACAAGACTCTATTGCATCACCGTTAATTTCTCCTCCCCAACTCGAAGAAGACAATCACAAGGGACAACGACTCTCAATCTAGAGCTCTCTGCCACCGCTGCATGCCACTTGGCCCAGATTTGTCACCAAGGAGGTTAGGTCCAGTGGGGGCCTAGATCCATGCTAGAATGATGGCTTCCCCACAAAATCCGATCTGGTGAGTAACGGCGGTGTCTCTGTCCCTCTCCCTCTCATGGTCTTCTCTCTTCCTCCTCCAGTAGCATCCACGAGTACATCAGGCTACCCCTGCTTGCTAGACCCAACCCTCCTTTTTGCTAGAGAGAGAGAGAGAGAGAGAGAGAGAGAGAGTGAGGGGGCATGATGTGGGGATACACAAATGAGAATGGTGTAGGGAGGATTTGAAAATTTTCTACTGATATGACGCTGCCATGTATGGTGGAGGGACGTAAATCGTACGACAGAGAATCTGCTTTCATGGTGGAGGGGATGTTGATTATAGTAATATATAATAACTTTTTGGGATTTGATAAACATCAACTGGATGTTTTTTTGGTTGAAATCACCCAAATCTAGAATCATTGGATCATTGTTGGGATTCGGGAGTATCGATTACATCCGATCTTATGATTTGATCCAACGGTCCGGTGAATTTGGATCCGATCCTATGATTTGATCCAACGGCCCGGTGAATTTAGATGTTCGGGAGTATCGATTACATCCGATCGTATGATTTGATCCAACGGTCCGGTGAATTTGGATCCGAAATCCAATGGTTCTAGATTTGGGTGATTTCAACCAAAAAAACATCCGGATGATACCTATACACTCCCTAAGTTTTTTGAGGAGAAATATGTAATAACTTTAATAAGTATTGGTTGATAGTTTAAATATAGGATGAAAATTAAGTTCAGTTCGAACTTTGGAGTATATATCATATATGGCATCATCTACTTTTGCCAAATTGAAATCTAAATTTTTTGTTGACATATCACATTTTAAAATTAAAAGGGATGGAAAGCTTAAACTTATATTAATATAAAATAGAAATGAGAAAGACAGTGATGGTATATTAATATTTTATTTTTCTATCGGTTTTCCTCTACATCTAAGCACAGTAAAACAAACAAATTGCTTTCTCTACAGATTAATTTGTACCCCTTCATATATGTACAGTGGATTCTATATATACGTTAGTATATACTCATTTTGTACCCATGGATGGTCCTAGAGTTTATTCGAGTATATAACTTTGGTGCAACTCAATAGAGGGATCTGGAGGGTATAAGTGCCTAGCTTAGGCGCAATTGTGTTAATCGGATATGAAATCAAATGATGGAGAAAAAGGCGATGATGTGACGCTCTCGTATGTTTCATTTTGCACTAACTGTAATAAAAGATCAAGACATGTGCATGCTTTGACAAGAAGAAACAAATGAATATATCAACACGAAGACAATTCATATATTGCACTGTATTTGACATAGTAGCAGCTCTTGCATAACATTTTTTCATCAATGTGGACTGCAAGAACTTGTCATCAAACGCACATGAACAAGAGTTTTTGATCTAGCAGTCAGTATGTATCCATTGTGATTGATCATCGATCGCTGACTGAAGAAATCGGTTGTCGAACCAATTCACTTTCAATGCTTGCAGTCATTATCTCGGACCTTCTGCTACTCGATCGGGTTCTGTCAACCATGCACGATCACGCTCAAGACCTCGATGAGCAGCACCAGGTCATGGAAGGTAAGTGGTATCCCATACAAGAACGGTTGCTACCTTCTTGGGGTGGGCTGGAAGAGCTTCTGCCAGGAGAACAAACTCAAGGAAGGAGACGTGTGCACCTTCAACGTCATCAAGACTACTCTGTGGCATGTTGTTATCGTATATAGCTAAGCTACAGCCAGCTAGATAGTTCATATGTGTCCATTACATAGTTTTATTCAGGATGTTCAATTACGCTGTTATTAAAAACACTGGAATATCAAGACGGGGTATGTCATCCAAACTTCCATAGTACTCTACATGGTTTGCGGCAACCCCCTCTGGTCACACGATCTCTATTTTTTTTTGAAGAAAAATGGCCCTATTGTGAAAGGAAAAGACTATATAGTACGTTCAATGTCAAATACATATACATCGCGAGAGGTGCTTCTGTGCTTTTTTTTCAAAGTTGTATAAATATTAAAGTAAGAATAAAGTGTAGATGATAATCAATATTTTGACCATTAATTTTCATTACAATATATTGTTACGATAATAAAAATATATGTGATGAAAGTATATTTCATAGTCTATGAAGTAATACCAATTTATATGACCATCTTAGATTTCCTTTTTCAATAAACGACGGTCAAAACATAAACTATATTTGGCACATGTAATATAGGAATATTTACATTTTGAACAGGAGTCGAGACAATGTAAAAACACAACAATTATGCTTCCTATTTCGTCTTCTATGAAATGGTATTATTAATTTCCTAGTAACAGGAAATCAAGAACGTGTAAATGTGAATAAAAGGGAGCGGTAAACGCGAGGAGTCTAACAGACAACCTTGCTTAGCATGAGGGATTGAAATAGGGAAGAAGACAGAGGGATAAGGCACAAACAAAGCCGGCAAGAGTTCGGTCGCCCACTCACCGGTGCATACGTCCTCTGCCTCTGATGTCGAATTGCAAATACAAATAAAATGTGTACCCAATTTGTACTAGAGTAGGAGAAAAAAATGTTTTTTGTTTAGTTGGAACAGACAAGCTTCTAAGAAGATGCTGAGATCACATTGAGAATACAGTACTTCGTTTTATTTCTGGGCTACTAATTCAGTGATTCTGAGCGTGCGTTCAGTCTGTGTTCTGACAGTTGATAGGTCAGACATTTCATTCACTCTTGTTCACGTTCAGTTGCGGCAGCCCGGAGCTGCACCGGCGGCGCTCGTAGGCCGCAGTTCATCAAGGTGCTTCTGCGTGGTTTCATGGAGAAGATGGTTTGCACACTCTTCCGTTTAATTTGGTTTTCCTCACACAATCTCTGTTCTAGTTGTAGCTCAGACTTCTGTCTTCAAATGTACCTTGCTCTTGCGTTTGTTCTGCAGCTCATCCCTGCTGAGTTTGTGAAACGCTACATCTCTGAAGAGCCACTGAACAGCCGGATGGCCCTCGTTGCCAGCCCCCTAGGCAATTTTTGCCAAATTGAGCTCGAGAAGGATCGATCGCATGTGTTCTGCGGCTGGTCACAGTTTCTGGCGTTTCATTTTTCGATAAAGGAAGTTTTTATTAATCTTAGTAAATTATATTAAGGTGATACAATTATACTAAGAAGACTCTCGGTCTCTACACAGCTATGGTGTATACAGCCAAACACACACATACAAGAAAAGACAAAGGAACCGTCGCGGCAAACTACATCGCGCAATATTGTCTTCAAGGCTATCCACCATCATAGCAACACTTGGACCGCGATAAAAGCTCTCCAATGACAACGCCTCTAAGAAGGACTCGATACGTACACGCACCGCCATTGCCATGATCCAACCAGTGAATGCCAGACCAAAGGTTTTCACCTCGGAGAGTAAATCCTCAGACTACAAAATAATGACTTCAACAAGGCCATTGCCAAGCACAACCAACTAAGGTCAGATCTAGAGATTTCTCCCTGAAGTCGAAGTACGGGAGATCCCAGTGTTGCAACCACCATCATTCCGAGCTAGTGCCGCCATACCACTTAATCTTAGCTAATAGCAACGGCCATTTTCTCAAGGCTAGACAAACAATTTTTAGATGTTTGACTCAATGATGACAGATTCGCGAGCTAGCCAATAGGCACACGATCATCAAGTTCATAGAGTGCATCTAAAAAATGAGTTGTGTCGCCTAAGAAAAGCGAATCCGCGAATCGATGCTAAGGCCCTGTTTAGAAGAGCTCCAGCTCCCAGCTCCAGCTCAGAGCTGAAACGTATAAGCTAAAATAAAGTGAATTAAGTTTATATTTTTAGTCTAAAATGTAAACAAGATGATCTACCTAAACACTCTTAATGTACCCACAGCTCCAGCTCCACAAATTTCTAGAGCTAGAAATACCCTACTCCACCAACTCCACAGATTTTGGTGGAGCTGGAGCTGTCCCAAACACCCCCTAAGTTGACATAGGTCAAAAGAAATGTATGAATAACGCTAGTAAGAGATGAAGACGCTGAAGCGAAGAGTAGTCACCTAGATCGCCCATCATCCACAAGTTGCCTAAGCCAGCCACCAGCACCAGTGTTGGCAACAACAAGTGAGGAGATCCAACCTAAACCACCATAAGGCACCGAGGGGCCAGCAGCTGCCACCGCCCGCCACCACCGGCGGCGGAGGTGGTGTATCTGGCCAGGGGCGCCAGATCCGGCCTCCGGCAGCACCGGATCCCGAGCCATGACTCCAATCGGCGGACGCAGTCTCCTCCGTGACGAGCCGAGCGTGGGCCCCCTCTCCTTGGCCGCCCCCGTTCTTGATATAGCCCCCGATCAGAATGTTCCAAGACATGACATTCCGCATGGAAATTCTCTCGAACAGATTGCACGCGGTGGGGAGGTCGCTCAGGTCCACATAGGCAAGCACAAGGTGGTTCACGGTGAAGCGGTCGGAGGCGGCGCCGGAGATGGCGGCGAAGGCGTGGAGCTGGCGGAGGAGTGGGAGAGCACGGCAGGCCCGGAAGAGGTGGGAGAAGAGACCAGCATCCGACCAGAGGACGTCACGGAACCGGTTGTGGAGCGCATCCTTGAGGTGGCCGCTGGAGCAGAGGCGGACGAGCTCGGCCTTGGCTTCCCGTGGCCCGGTGGAGAGCGCCTTCAGCGCCGCCCTGCCCATCAAGCCATTCTTCGTCTCTGGCGTTTCATGGTGTCACTGAAAGTGATGTTCTCCTGTTGCGGTATGAAGGCAACTCGGTGTTCACGGTCAAGGCGTTCGGGCTCAATGGATGCCAGAAAGAGTTGAAAGGCCAACATATCAAACCTCAGCAAATTGAGCAAAGTGAGGAAACAAATATGTTTGACATTCCGTGAACATCTTGGCCATAGTTACCAGGAATGCGCTTCGGTGGAATCGCGGTACAGAATTCGGGTTTGAGGTTTGCTATTTTTTCTTCCAATTTTCACTGCGAACATGAACCCTATACCCTAAACTAGTTCGGTTTAATGAATCCGGTTTGCGATTCTCGGGCTTTACGATGATCCAGTAACTATGACCTTGGCTATGGATTATATTATATGCTAAATCTAAATGCGTTTATTGTTATTGCCTTCTCAGCATTTACAGAAATGAAAAGCCATCAGGAAACACTTTCTTCGACTTCCAGTAGGAAACGTAAGAGCAGGAACAAGAGGCCAGGTGCTGAAGAAAAAATGAGTGCAAAAATCTGCAAATCTGTCTACGAGATTGGACCGCCGTCTTGGATAAAGAAGGAGATCAACACCTACGCTCTTGAAAAGTGTCTTGTAAGCACAATCATGCATTTCTTGTCTGATATGAACACGTTAGGAATAAGATAAACTCGTTTCAACAAAAAGAAACGACCAGATTGATTCCATGCCAATATACACTATCATAAGAAGAAAATGATCAATCTATCAATACACTTCACTTGACAGAGTATCGCCCCTTGCACAACATTTTCTAGTGTACATGCACTGTGTGTTGGCTTCTTTATGTTGAACTAATAATTTCAAAGAATTTTTGAAGGTACACTCAACTTAGGGCTTTTTGGTAGAACTTCATATCCCAGTTTCACCTGAGATCTAAAATTTGTAGGTTAAAATAAAGTGAATTAAGTTTATATTTTTGGTCTAAAATGCAAACAAGATGATCCATCTAAACACTCTTAATACACTTACAGCTCCAGCTCTACGGATCTGGTGAAGTTAAGAATACCTAGTTCCATCAGATCCACTGATTTAATAGAGCTGGAGCCCTGCCAAAGGCACCCTTACTTTAGCCATCCATTTTGGAAGATCCAATGATTGATATTCCTATTACCATGTAGACGGTAACAGGTCGCCACCTACCATTCATGGGTAATAGAGATTTTTCACTGCATATTATGTAGGAAACAAATGTTAATTTTGTATTACTATTTAACTTTTGCCCCCAACAAGGAAAGCAATAAGTGCGTTGGACCACATACTCTTTTTCGGAAGACAGCATCAAATACAAACATCAGACAATGATAAAAAAAAAAGTAAGTATAAATTTTATCAAAATTTTATATTAAAAATATAAAGAATCAAACAAAATTTCAGATGCTGATTATAGCAATATATAATTAATAAGTTGAGGAGAAATATGTAATAACTTTAATAAGTATTGGTTGAAAGTTTAAATATAGGAAGAAAATGAAGATCGAACTTTGGAGAATATATCATATATGGCATCATTTACTTATGCTAAATTGAAATCTAAACTGTTTGTTGACATATAACATTTTAAAATTAAAAGGGATGGAAAGCTTAATCTTATATTAATATAAAATAGAAATGAGAAAGAAAGTGATGGTATATTAATATTTTATTTTTCTATCGGTTTTCCTCCACATCTAAGCACAGTAATACAAACAAATTGCTTTCTCTATAGATTAATTTGTACCCCTTCATATATCTACAGTGGATTCTACATATACGTTATCATTCGTTTTGTACCCACGTATGGTCCTTAGAGTTCATTCGAGTATATAAGTTTGGTATATGAGCGGTGCTTCAATGTTTTCCTTTTTAATACATGTACAAATCTTAAAACAAATAAAGGGATAAGTAATCACTATCTACCATTCATTCATGCTTTAATACTTATGTTAATCGAATATGAAATCAAATGATGGACAAAAAGGTGATGACGTGGCGCTCTCGTATGTTTCATTTTGCACTAACTTTAATAAAAGATCAAGACATGTGCATGCTTTGACAAGAACAAATGAATATATCAACACGAAGACAATTCGTATATTGTACTGCAAGAACTTGTCATCAAACGCACATGAACCGAAGTTTTTGATCTAGCAGTCAGTATGCATCCGTTGTGATTGATCATCGATGGCTTACTGAAGAAATCGGTTGTCAAACCAATTCACTTTTCAATGCTTGCAGTCAATGTCTGGGATCTTCTGCCACTCGATTGGGTTCTCTCAACCATGCACGATCACGCTCAAGACCTCGATGAGCAGCACCAGGTCTTGGAAGGTGCGGGGTCTCTCATACAAGAGAAGTTGCACCTTTCTTGGAATGGGCTGGAAGACCTTTTGCCAGGAGAATAAGCTCAAGGAAGGTGATGTGTGCATCTTCAACATCATCAAGACTACTATGTGGCATGTCATAATCGTGCATAGCTAAGCTACAGCCAGCTAGATAGTTCATCTCTGTCCGTTGCATAGTTTTATTCTGCATGTTCAATTACACTGTTATTAAAAACACTGGATTATCAAGACGGGTCTATCATCCATAGTACTACTCTACATGATTTGTGGCAAACCCCTCTGATCGCGGGATTTCTATTTTTTTGAAGAAAAATGACCATATGTTGCAAAAAGAAAAGACTATATACTCCTTTCATTATCAAATATATAGATCTTTTAGACAATAATATGGCCTCCAATCAACATTTTGACCATTAATTTCCATTGCAATATATTGTTACAATAATATTTCACAGTGCACGAAGTACTACCAATTTATATGACCATCTTACATTTCCTTTTTCAATAAACTGACAGTCAAAACATAAACTATATTTGTCACACGTATTATAATATGTGTCTCTTAGCCCAATGTTGTTCACAGTGTTTGGTGATCTCACTGTGGAAATAAAAACACTGGATGACTAGATATGTAGTTGTGAAATCCGTTCGGATAATTTTCCGACTGTTCAAATTTGGATAGTCATATTGGATGTTTATCGGATTCGACGTCGGTTTTGGATTCGAATTCAGGAGATCAATATTCTGAAATCATTTTGTAGTAAAAAAAATCGGATATATGCTGTCTCCGCGCTCCACCATCTGCACCTCCTCCGCCTCTACCATCTGCACCTCCTCCGCCTCTCTCGGCCTCGCGCCCGATCCTTGCGCTCCTTCTCAAATCTCGACTTCGTCCCAGCACCCTCTCCCGGCACCTCCACCGCCGACATAGCGCCACGGCCGTCGCTCCACCGGTAGTCCCATGGAGGACTTGCCTCCCAGATCGCGTCGGCGCTCAAGTATAGTACCTCTACTTGGCGTGCCCCCGTCGTGCAATCGACATTACCTCGTCGAACATCTTCGCCGAGGCCGACATCGTGCCCGCCTCGCGACTTTGGCCTCTCGCGCCTCTGGCCCGCTGGCGCTTGCTCCACGGCGACTGTCGGGGCTGGAGCTAAATCACCGAGCTGCGGCCGGTGGGCGTGGACGAGGGAAGCGAGAGGGCGTGACATCTTGGCGGACAGGCGGTGGCAAGATTCATGTCGGCGAACTCGGGGGAGTTGTCGACTTGCGGTCTTCGGCGAGGGCCTAGGCCTGATGGCCAGCATGTAAGCGGTGGCGGAGCTGGCATTCCGGTGCATGGCGCTAGACAAGGATGACCGGCCTGACGGCCGGGAGGTGCTGGCCGAGCTGAAGTGGATCCAAGGGATACTTCTTGTTTCCGAGGTGTCCGGCCACAAGGGTTCTTGATTGAAATTGGAATTTGGATTGCGTGGAGGCCAATGGCGCTGGCATCAGAATTGAGCTAGCTCATTCTCAGGGCTCGGCCCCCCATGTTGTCCATGGCTGTGGTTCCAATTCTGACTTCACTACCACAGATATGACCTTTAGTACCGGTTTATAAGCCCTATTACTACCGGTTTTTGAACCGGTACTGCTCATCCGGGACTGATGTCCACTGGACAACAGTACCGGTTCTTCAAAATATGTCAAGCGTGTATGGGAGAAGCGGAACTCGAACCCGCAACCTCGTGACTTCAGCCTCACCCTTCTAACCAACCCACCCACCATCGCGTACTAATATACATAGAATATGCATTCTTTTTGAACTCTCCTCAAACGAGGCATCAGTACCGGTTCGTAACACGAACCGCTAACCCTCATCGATACCGGTTCGTAATGTCTGAACGTGCGATGTCTCACATCAATACCGGTTCGTGTTACAAACCGGTACTAAAAGCGAGTATATTAGTACCGGTTCGTAACACGAACCGCATCGATGTGAGGCATCGATGTTACGAACGCATCGAAAGCCTCACGACGATCCTGTAGCCAATGAACCGGTACTGAAGCCCTCATCAGTACGGGTTCAAATCTAACCGGACTGATGCGTCGGTATGGAAGATCTGATCTATAGTAGTGCTTCTTGGCTAAAAGGAACGGCATTAGAATTTAGATGTTAGCTGATTCGCGTTAGCATATGTTGAAGACAAGTGCCTCATGATGGATGGTACTGATGGTTCATATGTACCGTTGAAAATGAATGTAATTTTGCAATTTTGTTGGACTACATGATAAAACGACTATTTAAATTCCAATAGTTATGTTGCATTCGAGCTCATATGGTCGATTAATCATTGCTATATATGTGCTTTATGCGGTATCTATTTTCACGGGTATCTGAAAAAATATATGGTACAGTATCGATTCCGCTCCGTATTCGTTTCGAATCCGTTACCGATATTATCTGCAACGTATTTGTATTCCAACATTATCAATATCAGACAAAAAAAATATGGTTTAAGATATAGAAAAAAAGTTATCCGACCAAATCCAAATTGATTGCACCCCTAACTGGACGTGCTCCCTTACGGGCTACGGCTACAGGTTTATCACTTCAAATATTGCTGACTACAGATCAAGATACTAATTGCGGTAGCAACGAGGACGAGGACAATAAAGATTTTGCGCCTCAGAAGGTTATTTTCAGGCACTCCTGCCAATTCGCCGTCTTCTTTTTACATGAGGTTCTATTTACACAGTGAAGAGAGGCCGGCAACAGAATTACTAAAACTACCCTGATGGCTTGAGACAAAGTCAGGGCGTAAGAGTTGACTCGTAGTTTTGGCAAATTCTCGTTGGCGTCGTCAGAGATAGACCGTATCCTAAGGGTACAGTAAAAACCCTGGAGGCACCATTTAGGGCCTTGGTCACCCCTTCATGGCATGTCCTTGCAGTTGGTTATTCACGTCCGGTCAATGGCTTTCTCTCGACATGCGGAAATTCAAAGATATCTTTGAATTTCCTTTTGTATATAGATTTGTGTTCTATCATCTCTTAATGCATTTGGCAGAGCTTCTGCCTTTTTGTTCAAAAAAAAAGAGGAAATTCAATCTTTGCAGATAAATGATGTGCTAGACCTAACCAAAATACAGACTGACTTAGGCCTTCTCTGCTGCAATTGCGCATTTTGTATGAGTTCGAATGAGTGCGCGAAGTAATACCAATTTATATGGCCATCTTAGATATCTTTTTTCAATAAACTGACGGTCAAAACATAAACTATTTGGCACATGTATTAGGGCATATACAAATGGTACTAGCTACAAGAAATGTCCATATCATATATAGATAGCATATCAACAACTTCTTCAATAAATTAGCTATAGCATTGTCTATAAAATTAAATATTAGCCTACATGTAATATAGATAATAAGTGCCTTGGAATCAGTTATAGACTGACTATACATTAGTAGCTGGTCTATATCTCTCCTTATTTTCTCTCTTCCACCTAAGCAAAACGCTGATATGACACCCTTATAACTAGCTGAAGTGACACCATTGCACATGCCCGACTATCTACATTTGGAACTAGAGTCGAGATAATGTAAAAACACAATAATTATGTTTCCCATTTCGTCTTCAATGAAATGGAACTATTAATTTTCCGGTAATAGGAAATCAAGAACGTGTAAATGTGAATAAAAGGGAGCATTAAACGCGAGGAGCCAACAGGCAGCCTTGCCTAGCCTATTGAAATAGGGAAGAAGACAAAGGGACGAACACAAACAAAGCCGACAACCTTCCGACCTTCGTCTACGCCCCTGGTCGTCATGGGGTTGGCCGGCAACCATGGCGTGCGCACCGTGGCCAGGTACATGAAGGTCCTGCTGCCTTCTTCCTCCCTCAAGTTGGTAAGAACGAAAGATCGACATTGCCGTCCAGCAAACACACACCCAGCTCGAAGGTTGATCCTTCAATGATGAAACGTGGACGGAGGCGGCGACGGGGGCGCGGCGCTCGTCGTCAGGCCGTTCGGCAAGGTCTGGCGCGTCGAGGTAGGCCGGGACAGCGAGGGCGCGTTCCTGGGGCACGGTTGGCCGGAGTTCGCGGGCGCGCACGGCATCGGTGTCGGGTGGTTCCTAGTGCTCCGGTACGAAGGCGGCGGCGTGCTCACCGTCAAGGCGTTCGACACCAGCTGCTGCCTCAAAGAGTTCGGTCGCCCACTCACCGGTGCATATGTCCTCCGCCTCTGATGTCAAATTGCATGTACAAATAAAATGTCTAGCCAATTTGCACGACAGTAAGAAAAAAAATTCTTTTTTGTTTAATTAGTTGGAATCGACAAGCTTCTAAAAAGATGTTTAGATCACATTAAGATACAATACTTAGTTTTATTTCTGGGCTACTAATTCAGTGATTGTGAGCGTGCGTTCAGTCTGAGTTCTGACAGTTGATAGTTCAGACATCTGATCCACTCTTGTTCCGTTTAGTTGCAGCAGCCCGGGGCAGCACCGCCGGTGCTCGTAGGCCGCAGTTCATCAAGGTGCTTCTTCGTGGTTTCATGGAGAAGATGGTTTGCCTATTCTTCCTGCTAATTTGGTTTACCTCACACTGTCTCTGTTCTAGTTGTTGAAAATGTTCAGACTTCTGTCTTCAAATGTACCATGACCTGACCTGACGATGAGTATGTCCACTACAATTTGCTCTTGCGTTTGTTCTTACAGCGTATCCCTGCTGAGTTTGTGAAACGCTACATCTCTGAAGAGCAGCTTAACAGCCGGATGGCCCTCATTTCCAGCTCCCTCGGCAAATTTTGCCGCGTCGAGCTCGAGAAGGATCCATCGCATGTGTTCTTCGCTGGTGGCTGGTCCCAATTCCTGGCATTTCATGGTATCACTGAAAGTGATGCTCTGCTGTTGCGGTGCGAAGGTAACATGGTGTTCACGGTCAAGGTGTTCGGACTAAATGGATGCCAGAAAGAGTTCAAAGACCAACACATCAAACTTCAGCAAACTGAGGAAAGTGAGTAAACAAATCTTTTTTACATTCTGTGAACATCTTGGCCATAGTTAGGGCAGTCCTAATGTTCCATGTCAGCTAGTTTTCAGAGTATTAATGGGGCTGCCACATAAGTAAATTGGTGATATTGAGGTGAGAAAGGGAAATCGTTTCTCATGCATGAAACTAAGTCCTCCCGTAGACCAATGCGCAAAGAAACTAGACAATTTGCGTTGGGAGCAAAATCGTGGTTTCCATCCCCTTCCTCCTGGATCCGATGCGTTGAATGGCATGCATGAAGTCATTAAATTTTTCTCTACATAGAAACTACTATGAAAACTATGTATTGGAGAGACTAGATCTAAGTTAATATTTATTGCACTCTCTTTTCTCTAGAAACCACTCATAGAAACTATGAGTTGGGATTGCCCTTACCAGAAAAGCGAGTTGTGGTACGCACTACTACAGATCAGGCCTTCCATACCGGCCCATCAGTCCCGGTTGGATTTGAACCGGTACTGATAAGGGCTTCGATGCAGTTCATTGGCTCAGGTATCGTGGGCTTTTAGTACCGGTTCGTAACACGAACCGTCGATGCCCTCGGGGTATATTAATACCGGTTAGTAAACGAACGATCGATGTGAACATCGATGCGGTTCGTGTTACGAACGTATCGATGAAACCGATGCAGTTAGGTTACTGAACCGATGCGATGCCTCGTTGAGAAAGTTCAAAAGGAATGCATATTCTATATATATCGATCTGCGATGGTGGGTGGGTTGGTTAGAAGGGTGAAATTTGAGTCACGAGGTTCGAGTTCGAGTCTTGGGTTCGCCGTATTTTTTAGACCGTAGGAGGGCTTTAGTCCCGGTTGAGCGAACCGGGACTAAAGGTCATAGACCTTTAGTCCCGGATGGGCTGTCTCGGTTTGGAAACCGGGACTAAAACCCGTTGCTAACTGGGACTAAATGTCCTTTCCCTGGTAGTGACGGGATTCGAATTCATGGTTCGCTGTTTGTTTCTTCTAATTTCCACTGCGAACATGAACCATGTATCCTAAATCGGTTCGGATTTGATAAATCTGGTTCACAATCCGCGGGGTTTACAGCAGCCTAGTAACTTTAATCTTGCTATGGATTAAATTATGTGCCAATCTAAATGCGTTTATCATTATTGCATTCTAAGCATTTACAGAAATGAAAAGCCATCCGGGAACACTTTCTTCCAGTTCCAGTAGGAAACGTGAGAGCAGGAACGAGAGGCCAAGTGCTGAAGACAAAAGGAGGACAAAAATCTGCAAATCGGTCTACGAGATTGGACCGCCGTCTTGGATAAAGAAGGAGATTAACACCTACGCTCTTGAACGGCATCTTGTAAGCACAATCATGCATTTCTCTGCTGACATGAGCACGATAGGAATAGGATAAACTCGTTTCAGCAAAAAGAAACGACCTGATTAATTTCATGCCAACATGCATGGTATCACAAGAAGAAACAAATCAATCTATCAAAGCACTTCACTTGACATATAGTATCGCTTCTTGCATAACATTTCTCATGTATATGCACTGCTTGTTGGTTTCATTATGTCGAGCTAATTATTTCAAGGAATTTTTTAAGGAACACCCAACTTATTTTAGCCATCCATTTTGTAAGATCCAATGGTTGATATTCCTATTTCCATGTAGATGGTAATAGGTCCCCACCTACCACTCAAGGGTAATAAAGATTTTTGGCTGCATATTATGTAGGAAACAAATGTTAATTTTGCTTTACTAAATAACTTTTGCGCTCAACATGGAAAGCAATAAGTGTGTTGGACCATATATTCTTTTTTGGAAGACAGGACCATTTAGGAGTATTGCTATATCAAAAACAAACATATCAAACAATGATTAAACAAAGTATGTATAAATATTATCAAAATTTTGTATTAAAAATATAAATAATCAAACAAAATTTCATAAAACAAAAGGTACAAGAACTCTAATTTGGAAGTTCAAATATCTCTAAATAATTTGCAACATATTAAAAATATAAATACCAAGAAACTTAAATTCAAAACCGGAGAAAAATATTAAGTAATGTTGTGATAGTGTACTAACATGCTTATTCGACATGCTCACTATTCATTTAAATTCATAGCAATTAAAAAGTCAAATGCTGCCAACAAAATTACGTACACAAAAATAAGATAAAATATTCATACTCGAAAGCGAGCATGTCTAGATTCTACTTTTAATATATAAATGTATTCTTATTCAATTTCAAACTTCAATTTCTGCTTCAAATACTTAATGTTGAATACTATAGTTTTTTTCGGCTAGCATGCATGGCATCACTTCTCAAGCAGCATTAGAGGAATATCATTTATGCATGGTGTGGCTGTTTTTAGCTCTGACCCACCAACCTGTCATAACGGGTTAACAGTTCTTTTTCTTTAATACCCTTATACAATGGAAAGCTAGATTCACCCAAACTCTTACCTCTTGAGGGGTAAATGATGCTTTAGGAAGCCTAAAATACCGGCCAACTCCAAGCGGGATTTTAGGCTTCTCATACAAGGCCTAAAAGAACTTTAATTTCTAACCAAGTTGAGTTGCAATGCTTGCAGCCTTTGCCACGGACCATCTGCGCGGCTATTGGCTTACGGAAACCTTGCACGATAACACTTAAGACCTCGATGAACAGCACTAGGTCTTGGCCGGTACATGGTCTCGTGTACAAGAAGGATAGCCTCCGGCTTGGGCATGGTTGGAGAAGTTTCTGTAAGGGGAACAAGCTCAAGGAAGGCGATGTGTGCATCTTCAACATCGTCGAAACCGCACTGTGGCATGTTGTCATCGTGCGTTGCTGAGGTAGAATAGAACCAGGTGGTGGTGGTGGTATACGTCTCTCATCGGCTTTTCACAGTTCACACGAGAAACCTGTTAGCTTAGTTTTTGTTTTGTTGTTGCATGAATGTTTATACTCTTCAGATGTTTCGTAGTTTGCAATTTGTCAGGCCAGCAAAGCCCAGACGGTGTTGTTTTTCCTATCGAAGTTGGATATGTTATATGTTTTAGATGATGAAGTTTTGGTCTGCGTCCATTAAAAAATGGTCTAAGGGTTCTGTCGTTTGTCGATTCATGTGGCAGAATATAATGGGTGTTTAATGCTATAGATGCAAGTAGTACTAGCTAAACTTGTTTGGATTTTACTTGTGTATGAATGGTTGTATGAATTTGAACTTAATATGTGGATTTGATCAAATTTTGGTGCAGGTTTTAGCACCTCTGAACTCATTTTTTGCATTTCTTTGATGTTAGGAAATTTTACCCCTATGGCTTCCAAATGATGATAGGGGATAAATTTCCCTTGGGGAAATTTTCCATAGGGAATGAGGGGGATTTAAAATGTCCTCAAAATCCCCTCTAGGGAAAATTTTCCCTGAGTTTCTTTTCCCTAGCATCCAAATGAGCCCTTAGGAAGCCTAAAATACCGGCCAACTCCAAGCAGGATTTTAGGCTTCTCATACAAGGCCTAAAAGAACTTCAATTTCTAACCAAGTTGAGTTGCAATGCTTGCAGCCTTTGCCGCGGACCATCTGCGCGGCTATTGGCTTACGGAAACCTTGCACGATAACACTTAAGACCTCGATGAACAGCACTAGGTCTTGGCCGGTACATGGTCTCGTGTACAAGAAGGATAGCCTCCAGCTTGGGCATGGTTGGAGAAGTTTCTGTAAGGGGAACAAGCTCAAGGAAGGCGATGTGTGCATCTTCAACATCGTCGAAACCGCACTGTGGCATGTTGTCATCGTGCGTTGCTGAGGTAGAATAGAACCAGGTGGTGGTGGTGGTATACGTCTCTCATCGGCTAACATGCGTCTCTTTGCCTAATGTTGGCCACGATGTTCGGTGATCTAACTGTGGAAAGAAAAACATTGGATGACTGGATGTGCTCCCTTATGGGGACAACTTTATCACTTCAAATATTGCTTACTACAGATCTAGGTACTAATTGTGGTAGCAACGAGGACTAGAACAAAAAAAGATCTTGTACCTGAGAAGGTTAATTTCAGGCACGCCTGGGATGGAGATATGGGGTCACTACTACAAAACAGTACATAGGTGACGCTCTATTTGTGACGGTTTTTTGGAACCGTCACAAATCCATACATCAGTGGCGAGTCTACATGGAAATTGGCGGGAGAATCATTTGTGGCGGTTTCATCCAAAAACCGCCACAGATAATACATTATCTGTGACGGTTTTTATTTGCAACCGCCACTGATAACGCTAGGACTATTTGTGGCGGCTCCATTCAACAACCGCCACAGATAACTCATTTATCTGTGGCGGTTTGCTTTTGGAACCGCCACTGATAAGGTTGCGACTATTTGTGGCGGTTTTTTGTTGGAACTGTCACAGATAATAAATTATCTGCAGCGGTTTGTTTTTAGAACTGCCACTGATATAATTATCTGTGGCGGTTTTTATTTAAAACTGCCACAAATATTTATTCCTATAAATACCTTCTATCAGCAGTCACTGGTCATCTTTCTCCCCGAGAAGAAAAGAGTCCTTCCGAGAAGAAAAGATAGCTCTTTGATTTCAGATTTCGTTTGGCTAAAATATTGTGCTTCTACTTCCTAGAATTGTTCTAATGTGTGTAAATTGTGTCTCCTCCCTTCATTTGTAATGTGAAATTGCAATGTAAGGTTTATTCCCAGCTTAATTAAGGTTTAGATGCAAGGTTCATATTTAGTTTGTTTTTTATTTACTTAGCAATTTGTAGATGATGAATTTATTACCTTGCTCTATTAGATTAAGTTGTCTACCTTACTTAGATGATGAACTTTTGGTCAAACATATATGAAATTTATTTATTTAATTAAGATTATTGGATATGAATGAAAAATACATTTTAGTTAATATGATAGATGGGTGATCATGAAGTTGCCTTGCATTTTGAGATGAAAAATTTGTTATGTTGCTCTTAGGAGGATATATTTAAGTTTGGCTAGGTATGCAGTATATATAGAAATTGCAGCACATAAAATTTCTTTTGTTAGTTACCATTTATTTTTTTAGTTTAGCGTGCATATACATATTGCTCCATTAGTGGCTATTTTTAGTGAATTTGTATGAAGCTTATATCAAATTTATGTAATTAAGATTGTTGGATATGAATGTTAAATAAAATTTAGTTAATATGGTAGATGAGGAATTTATTATGTTGATCTTCCGGAGGATATATATAATTTTTGGTTACGTATGAGTATGTATTAAAATTAATTAATTAAGTTTGCAACATTTACTTAGCATTAATCTTGTCCCGTTAGTGGATATTGTTGAATATTGGAATAACAATTTATTTAATTAAGATTTTTGGATATTAATAATTGCTTAAATTAATGAATTGTAGATGGGCCGAAGATGGATGTACGATGCGAACCGTTGCAGCCAAGAATATATCGACAGTGTATCTGTTTTTTCTAAAGGCCGTCGAGGAGAACAGCTTGCAAAAGAAGACGGAGTACATACATTGTCCATGCATTGATTGCAAGAATAAGAAGATATTTTCGAACAAAAACCATATCCGTTTGCACTTCATCCGGAGGGGTTTTATACCTAGCTATACAAGTTGGACAAGGCACGGTGAAGAGGAGATCATACTTCAACGTGATAACGTCGACGACGACGGAGCCGGCAATGTGGCAGCTGACATCAGTTATGGATCCGATGAGGATAGGTTGGTCATCGATAACGACAATAATCTGGCTCAAATGTTGCGCGATGCAGAAGAGAACTACACTAGTCAGAGAGAGTTTAATCAATTCAAGGGTTTGATGGAGGATTCGGAGAAACTTTTGTTCCCGGGTTGTAAGGAGGAATACACAAAGTTGCACACGGTGCTCTCGCTGCTGAAATTGAAGGCAGGCAATGGTTGGTCCGACAAGAGTTTCACAGCGTTATTACATCTCTTAGTGGACATACTGCCTGAGGAAACGTGTTGCCTAAAACCACATATCTAGCTAAGAAGGTTGTATGTCCCTTGGGATTGGAAGTAGAAAGAATACATGCTTGTCCAAACGACTGTATATTCTATCGCAAAGAATATGCAGACATTCATTTATGTCTAGTGTGCAAAGCATCGCGATACAAGCGTAAGGGCGATGACAGCGAAGTTATCGAGCTGAAGAAAGGAGCTCCCGCTAAAGTGGTGTGGTATTTGACAGAAATACCTCGTTTGAAGTGTTTATTTGGAAATAAAAAGCACGCCAAATTAATGCGATGGCACTCGGAAGACCGTAAGAGGGATAGAAAACTGAGACACCCAGCTGATTCTGCCCAGTGGAAAACCATCGATAGACTCTTCAGGAAGAACTTCGGAAATGAACTGAGGAATGTAAGGTTTGGCTTGAGTACGGATGGAATGAATCCTTTCGGTAACATGAGCACCATCAATTATTTTCCTGCGCTTGGTAACCTGTCCGGCCGTACTATAAAAGGAGCCAAAGCATGCCCCAAGTGCATGGATGAAACCTCTAGTGTGTGGCTCAACAACTCGAGAAAAACAGTGTATATGTGTCACCGGAGGTTCCTTCACAGGAATCATTCGTACCACGATATGAAGAAAACAATTCAACGGGACAAAGGAGGACGGTTTAGCTCCAAGGCGTCTTCATGGGGAAGAGGTGTATGATATGGTTAGGGATCTTAATGTTGTACTTGGAAAGGGGAGTACTAGTAATACATCGCGGTCCCATACTGAGAAGATCACGTGGAAGAAGAGATCCATCTTTTGGGATTTGCCCTACTGGAAGGACTTGGAAGTTCGACACTGCATCGACGTTATACATGTAGAGAAGAATGTATGTGACAGCGTGGTTGGTCTTTTACTGAATATTCCTAGCAAAACAAAGGATGGACTGAAGGCACGAAGGGATCTAGAAGACATGAAAATCCGAGCCGAGCTACATCCTCAAGACACTAGGAAAGGTTGGCTTTACCTTCCCCTAGCTTGCTACACTTTGAGTAAGAAAGAGAAAACAGAACTCTGCAAGTGCTTGCATGGTGTGAAAGTTCCGTCCGGTTACTCCGCAAACATCAAGAAACTGGTATCGATGAAAGATTTGAAGTTGACTGGCATGAAATCTCATGATTATCATGTGATGATGACACAAATGCTCTCTATTGCAATTAGAGGTATTTTGCCTAACAAGGTCCGAGAGGCAATCACGAGGTTGTGTTCCTTCTTCAACGTGATTTCACAGAAGGTCATCGATCCCGTTGGACTTTATGAACTTCAGGCTGATGTGGTAAAGACTCTATGCCAGCCAGAGATGTATTTTCCCCCATCATTTTTTGATATCATGGTTCATCTCATTGTTCACCTTGTCAATGAGATAAATATTTCTTGACCTTGTATTCTGCATCGGATGTACCTATTTGAAAGGTATATGGGTGTTACGAAGAAATATATACGTGTCGATCTCGGCGGAAGGCTCCATTGTAGAAGGTTATGCAACCGAGGAGGTTATTGAGTTACGTGTTGATTACATGGAGGAGGTCGAACCGGTAGGAGTGCTCAGTATCTCGCCATGAGGGTAGGCTAGGTGGGAAAGGTGTAATAGGAAAGAAATCTACAAATTCTTATGATAATATTTTGTTCGAACAAGCCCATTTCACAAGATATTACCTTGATCGATTGATGTGTACCCATATATAGACATACACAAGGGTAAGCTAAGGAGGAAAACCGAGGGCAGTCGAGCTTTGGATAACAAAAAGAGCACAATCGTTTATTAGGTCATTGGTTGAGGAGCACATGCTGGGGAAGAAAGCGAGTGTTACATTGAAGTGGTTGGCAAAATGACCTTGGTATAATCACGACATGGCAAGGATATGACATCAATGGATATACATTTTACACGAGAGCTCGGGATAGCAAGAGCACTTACCAAAGCGATGGTGTCGTATAGATGCCTCGACAACACAGAGCGTCTGAAGAGCAACTACTATAGGTTCATAGAGGAGATTTGGGAGCTCGACTCTGCATTTTCAAGATCCCGATGTTTGATGTCATTGGGTACAACTCGAAGGGTGTCAAGGTGGACAAGTACGGCTTTACTACTGTGGACATCGAACATGTCGGATACAGAGACTTACGAATCAAGTAGCACAAGTATTCTACATAATTGACCCGGCAGATAAGAAGCGACATGTAGTTCTGCAAGGAAAAAGAATGATCGTCGGAGTTGAGAATGTCGTGGATGAGGAAGAGTACAACCAGTTTGATGAGTTGCCTCCTTTCGTAGATGACATCATCAGCCTCAAGGAAGAAGCCACTCAAGAAGCTACCTATCATCGTGATGATCACAATGAAGGCCAAATTGTAAAAAAAAATAAGTAGTTACGAGTAATGGCAATATTTGTCCTTGTATATGTGAAAAATAAGGTAACGAAGTGAAATGTGATATGACTCCTTTTGACTGCGAATGTAATATGTTTGTCCAGCTAAAATTTTACCATATCTTCCCAAAAACAATATGAAATTATTGTGAAAATATAAAATCATACACTCTAATACATCAGGTTCGATGAAAAACATCACGGTTGGGGCCGGGGGCGTCCTGACCGTCACGGTCGGGGCGACCTCGGCAGGTGAGGCTTGGGTGGCCTCGGCGGTCGTGGTCAGGCCATCCCCGGCGTCGTCTCCTGTGGCGGCCTCTGGCGGGTCGGCGCTGTCTTCGGCGTCCACGGAGCCGACGGCGGCGTCCTTACTGGCCGCGGGCATGATTTCGTCCTCGACCGGGTCGTTGACCCCCTGGTCGAACTCACCAACTACGGCCCAGCTTTGGGGGCTTGGAGAGATGCGCCCCCGGCTCGAGGGCCGGCGGGGCGCTAGCATGTAGGAGGTTTCCTCCTCCTCTTCGAACTCGGACTCGCCCTGGACAACAGTCATTGTCAAGATGGGCAAGCATTGAGCTCGAGCGCTCAAGGTTTGCGATAAAGAGAGGCTACTAAGCTAATCGATAGAGAGAAAACCAAGCGAATGAAGAGCCGATGGAGTACCTGAGCCTGCAGTCTCCGCCTCGTCGGGGGCTGGCGAGGGTCTTGGCGCCCCGAGGGTGAAGAGGCGTCCCTTCCTTGGGAGCCTCGAGCTTGCGACCTCGGAACCCGCGGTGGCTCCAGGTCCTCTGTCGAAGTCCTGGCGGCGGCAGCAACACTCTGCTGCTACGAGGAGAAGTGCATGTCAGAAGGCGAAAGAACACGAGCAAAGTACTTGGGGGCTCAGGCAAGGAAACTCACCATCGTGCGGTCGCCCCATTCGACGTGCTGCTTCTTCGGGCCCTTGCCGCCCGCACCGTCCAGTGCCGGCCTCTTGCTCGTCTTTTTGCCCTTGTTCGCCCCGGGCAGCGGCAGCATCTTCCTTGCCATTTCAAGCAACTCTTGCTTGTCCTGCGCACGCGTCAAAGACTCAAGGAATGCCCTAGGTGCATGTTAGCTAAGAAACTCGGCCTAGGGTGGCTTACCTCGGCTTTTCGGTGCAGCACGTTCCTTGGAACGGGGTTGTCGAGGGTGTAGTCGTGCGCCGCCTTCCCGAACATCTCGTTCATCCTGGCGGCGATCCAGGATTCCTTCGGTGTTGCTAAAGAGATAAGTTTGTCAGGGAAGCCTAGGGATCAAAACTCGAGCGAGCTTCAGAGCAGAAATACTTACCAGATGTCCCTTCACGGGTAAGGTCGTCGCGGCCTTTGATCTTGAAGAACGGGTGCATCTTCTTCCGCAGAGGGAACACTCGGCTCCTCAGGAAGTCGTTGGCGATGGCCTGCCCGGTGAGGCCATGCGAAGCACAGATGTGGATGGCAACGATGGCCTCCTGGTCGATCTCCAGATCGTCCGCCTCTGGGGTCTGCTTCTTCCCAGTAATGGGGGTTCCGTCGAACGCCAACGCACCGTCTTCGCCCCTCTTCAGGTAGAACCACCGCTCGGTCCATGGATTGAGGGAGTCCCGAGGTCGGATTTGGGGGAAGGACCAAGGAAGCCCCGTCCGCAGCCGGAAGTAGAAGCATCCGACCACAGGGTCCTTCCCAGTGCGGAATATGGAGAAGAAGTGAAAGAAGAGCGAGGGGGTGGGAAGGATTCCAAGGAACCCCTTTGTAACATCCCCGTTTTCGGTTTTTGTTAAAAATTTAATTTAAAATAATTAATTTAAAGATTTGGATTTTATTTGGTTTTATTATCTATCCTGGCATCCATTACACCTAAATTCGGAATTCATTCCAAATTTCATCTGTAAATTTTAAATTCGCTTCAAATCAAATTTAAATTCAAATTCAAATTCCGAATCAAATTCAAATCCGCCATCGCAATCATTCAATCCAGAATTTTATTCTGAATCCATTTTTAATATTAGTCATTTCTCTTTTGGGCTGAAATCAGTTTTGTGGGCCCAAACACCAAAAGCCTTCACTTTCTCTCTCCTCTCTTTCTTCCTCCGTGCGTGTACTGGAATCGTGCAGGCAGCAAGCTCCCAGGCATTCATGGTTGCTTCTCCCCTTCCAAATCCTCAATCCACCCAAGCCAAATTACTTCACCAATCAATATGGAATCTGAAGCATTGGAAAGGCAAGAGTCAAGTGAATCAAATCCCACCGAACGCTCGTCCTTTCCTCTCCCGAAACGACCGCATTAATGCCCAATCCGCGAATCCTTGCTCATAGCATATCCCGGTCGTTTCTTTGTCTCTTCGTGTGCTTGAGTACCCGATTTGTTCGTCTCAACGTCCTCTTCGCAGTGCTTCAGTTGCTCCTTCGATTCATCGTCGTTTCGGCCCCCGATTTCGAGCGAGAACCTCCGTCCAACGTTCGTCGCCGTCGCCAACGAACCAACTTTCAATCTGGTGAGCCAAGCCATGAATGAACCGTGTCATATCATGTCTTTTAGTCTGTAGATCAAAAGCCCTCAATCGCATTTTGCTTTCGTTACAGTTTCGGTCTCGGATTTGAAGATTGTTCGTCGTCGCCATCTCGTCGTTCATCGCCAATTTCTTGCGAATCGGTAATCTTCAATTCGATTCCTCGCATCCCTATATTCATTCTATAATTTGCTATCTATTGCGCTCTTCAATTTTACAAAATCTCGCGAATTGGGGCTTTCCCCAAATTTTTGCTCTCCTGTTCTTGCGTGTGTACTGCACATCACCATTGACGCCAAATGGAGCTCAAGCCCCTGCTGCAGGAGGTCTCTCCGGCCATCTCCAGCGCAAGCACCACCTCCGGCCGCCCCCACCGCACTCCTCCCCGCCCTCGCCGACCGCCGCCTCGCCGCCGTTTGCCGTCCCCGTGCACGCCCGGTCGCGCCGGCCATGGCCGCCGTGGGCACGCCATTTCGGTCCATCCCGTCGGTTGCCGAGCTCCCCACCAACTTCCCCGGACCCTGCCGCCCCTCATGCACCCCTCCGCCGTGCGCCTTTGCCTTCCCTTCGCCCGTACGCCGAACAGCCTCCGCCGCCACCCTTGCGAGCCCTGCGCGCGCCGCCTCCGGCCATGCCGCTCCCTGCCGCCGGGTGCCCTCACTTCACCGTCGCGCCGCCTTTCCATTTCTCCGTCCGCCGTCGCTCGCCATGTCCCCTATAGCCGGCGCCATGGAGGATTGAAGTCCTCTGTTCTTCAATGGAGGAGGCGCTGGAGGTTGAAGAAGGGTCTGTAGAGGATGACGTGTAGGCCCCACAAACCAGAGAAATCAGAAAACGGTTCAGCCAAAAGATTCTCGGAATATTCCATTGATTTTCGATTTTCCAATTTGTGCAAACTTCAAACATTTATATCTTTGTCATCCGAACTCCGAATCAAGTGATTCAAATTGATAAATTCATCTAAAATCATCCTCTATCTGCCAATATTTTTATTTTAATTTTTAGATTTTATTGATTTTCTGTTATTTTATTGGTTGTCTCGTTTTGCGCGTAGCCGAAGAATCCGTCGTCGCCGCCGACAATCCCGCAGAACTACAGTGCGACGACCACCTCGCGACCAGAGGAGGCAAGTCTCCTTGATGCACATTGATCCTATGTTTTAAAAGTCTTTTTAATGATTTTATCAAATGCATGGCTATTTGAGTAAAAATTGATATTTAAAATGAATAGGTTGTTTAGTTAATCCAACTTGTTGATGATCTCCTTGCTGATTGTTGTTCATGCCTTTGTAACCTTAGAATAATTCTTGCTATCATATATATCATGATTATCCTTGATTAGAACGGTAGATCATTGCTTAGGTGAAAAATTGATTAAAATGCCTATTGGAGAAAAATGAGTTAAATTGTGTTGGAAGCATATTTCTAAAATGGTAGCAATGTATTTGCTGCTGTATTTGCAAAATAAAATGAAAATAAAAATGATTTTGACTTGAGTGGATCGGTCCGATGGGCGGTGCGGATGGAGCATCGGCGTTTGGTTTTGTGCAAGTGCCGCTCAAGTTGATTAAGGACCGGCGCTTATGATTGTCCATTCTAAGCAAAACAATACAACCACATGTCCGAAATGGAGTGCGACCTGGCCGATTAATTTGTAATAATTTAATTTGGACTCATGGGATGGTTGGATGTGGGTCTTGGGATGTAGGCAAGATGGTTTATTCCCACACGGCGCAAGAGGGCTTACATTGGCGGCTAGAACCCTTCAATGGTGAAACCTTAGCGGTCGAGTCTGGTTAAATTATTACATTGGAAAAGGCTTGTCATGATCGCTCTCGCCGACACACCAAAGGAAGTGTGTTAATTGCATGGCACCAAGGGTTGATCATGTCGTGTGGGTAAAGTGTACAAACTCTGCGAGTAAATAAACTATTGAATAGCCGTGCTCACGGTCAAGAAGCGGAGCAAAAATGCTTTCATCTTGGTAGACTTGGTTTTATTTTAAAAACTGTGGATTTGGGTAATTCGGGAGTGGTTTGAACTCTCGGATGGAATTTGGGTGGTTGGAACCTGGTTTAAAATCATGACGGTTGGAGTCATTGAATGGTTTACCTCAATCTTTTAAAATTGTGCGGATAGAGCCTGTATACTAAGTAATGGTGGTTAGAACCATTGCTACAAATATTAACAAATTTAAATGTTACAAATAATTGATAAAACTGCTTTACCAAAATTATACATGTAATGTTTAATAAAACTTGCTTGTGCAAAATGAACCATATTAAGCCTCTCTTTGGGAAAGCCCTACATATGCATATTTCCCAGACTTGCGAATGCGTATGTACTCACGTGCTACAATTCAACCTCTTGAGTCTGTTTGAGGATCTGCCGAGGAAGAAGAATTCTTAGCTTGTGGCTTCGAGGAGGCGAGCAGAGGAGTAGGTGTGCGTTCGATCGTTTGCACATGGCGAATGAGTTGGGCTTTTTATTTTGATGTCTTCCATTGTGTGGTCTGCGAGTCTTCGATCTGCGGTTGTAATAAGTGATCATACGATCGATACTTGATTTATTATCGTTTAATACAATGTTCTGGTTATGATTATCACTGCTTCACTGTGTGTACTAGCAACTGATCAGGGACTAGTACGGTTATACACAGGAGATTCCGGATGGTAAATCTGGGGTCTCACACCCTTGCACAGATGAGAGAAGATGGAAAGGAGAAGAATGGAATTGGGTACCAGATTGATAAGCTCGATCTTGCATTGGGCGAGAACTGCTGCAAGGAAATCACTCTCCGGCGTCCGCAAGCCGAAGAGTATGTAATACTCCGTGCTGACGAGTTCATCGTCCTGTGGCTACGACTCGGTCTCTCTGCCTGGCAGCCGCCACATCGCTAGGTCCAGTAGTCCCAGGCTCTCGAGCTCTTTCATTCTCGCCGCCGACAGGGAACTCTTTCCAAGCTTGGCCATGGCAGTTGAGGGGGTGTTTGGTCGGTAGGAGAAGAAGGGCTCGGGTGAGGAGTTAGGAGAAAAAGACTGCAGGAAGGTCGAGAGTTCTTCGAAGTTGCAATAGCCCCGGGTTTTATAAGCCCAGTGCGTTGCAGGTCGGAGGTTAGGGCATCTCAAAAGGCACGTCGTTCAGGTGATTCGACAGTGCGATTTAAATTTGGCGGCGGGATCGGCGTTCTGAACAGTTCCGGCCTTTCGATCGTGGCCGCACTGAATTCCGAAGATCAAGGGGCGCCAGGTGTAGCGTCACCAAGGCCTGTTCGTAGGTCTCCGTCCAACCTCAACTTTGGGTTCAAAATTTCCAGAAGACAGTCCCCTCTGTCCGTACAGAGAGGCTCGAGATCGACCCAAGTTCTTGCCACGACCTTGAGCATTGGGGGCTAGCTGTCAGGGACTGAAGAATCTCTGACAGGTCAACACACAGTCAATAGGGTCCGCAGCTCGGGGGCTGAGCAGCGTGGGACTTCGACAACGACCTAAGCCGCGCCAATTCCCGCTATGGCTGGAAATTTGGCTCGCGGCTCGCAGCTCGGCTCGGGCTCGGCCAGGCTCGGCTCGGTCAGGCTCGCGGCTCGGAGCGAGCCCGAGCTGAGCCTATTTTTGTGGCTCGGTTTTTTAGCCAGCTGGCTCGGCTCGGCTCGCCTCGGCTCACGAGCCGGCTCATTGGCTCGGCCCAATTAGCCCATATGAGCAAAACCCTAAGCGATACTTTCTAAATTTTGAATTCTTGAACCCTTGATGATGCAATATCAGTGTTTCTGTTTATTAATTGTTCTATTGAACCTCTAAGTTTACTAATTTCAATGCAATATCGGTGTTTACTAATTACGAATGCAATTTCTTGAACTCTTGATAATGAATGCAAATGCAATTTGTTTTTTGTTAGTAATATCTTGACTTTATTACTTGAAAGCTATGTTGTTTGGTCATTTTCAAGTTTTATATTAAAACTTGAAAAAAAATCATATTAGTGCAGCTCGGCGAGCCGACGTGGCTCATGAGCCGACCTCGAGCCGAGCCGAGCCGAGCCGACTTTTTGGGCTCGCCTCGAGGCCGAGCCGAGCACGGCTCGGCTCGACATTGATCGAGCCAAGACGAGCCGAGCCGAGCTGGCTCGCTCGGCTCGTTTCCAGCCCTAATTCACGCACGACCTCGACCTTGGCTCGGAGGTGTGCGCTTACTCGGCAGTTACCAAGACCGGGAATCTCGGAGTTAAGGCAGACATGGGCATCAGGTCCGGGACGGTTGCAGCACGTCTTCAATGCATACCATGCACTACTCTGGGAATCTCTCCTGGTCGTTTCTGGTAACGACTGGGAGGGGTATAAATTCCCTTGAAGCAGAACGGCAAGCGACACGACATCAACGCACAAGCAATAGGACATTAACCATAATCAGAGCGCTCAAGCTCAAACTGTAACTACCTCTGTACTCAGGAATAGATACCTCCCCTTCCTCAGGAGAAGACTGGAGTAGAGCTATTACCCTCACGGGGGCTCGAACCAGTATAATTCGCTGTGTCTTGTCCGTTGTCATCTCGCCCCGACCAACGTCCGATCCTCTGTTTAGCGTAGTTCTTTCTTGGTCCCTTATTCACACTAACCCCGTTTCCACATCTGCGGTCAGGCGATCCCGATCGTTGACATGTGTAAAGCTCAACAAGTCACTATATGGCTTGAAACAGTCGGGAAGAATATGGTACAACCGACTAAGTGAATACCTTTTAAAGAAAGGATACATAAACAATGATGATTGCCCATGTGTCTTCATAAAGAAATCTCTAACAGGATTCTGTATTGTATCCGTATATGTTGATGATTTAAATATCATTGGCAACTCTAACGATATAAATGAAGCATGCAATCACCTAAAGACGGAATTTGAGATGAAAGATTTGGGTAAGACCAAATTTTGCTTAGGTTTACAACTGGAGCACCTTCCCTCAGGAATTTTAGTGCATCAATCAGCCTATATCCAGAAAATATTGGAGAAATTCAATATAGACAAATCATATCCATCTAAAGCGCCTATGGTTCTTTGATCTCTAGATATGGAGAAAGATCCATTCAGACCATGTGATGATGGAGAAGAGGTACTGGGACCCGAGGTTCCTTATCTCAGTGCCATTGGAGCGCTTATGTATCTTGCAAACCGCACTGACACGATATTGCATTTGCAGTAAACTTACTAGCTAGACATAGCGCTGCACCAACCAAACGTCATTGGACAGGTGCAAAGCATATTCTCAGATATCTCAATGGCACAAAGGATCTTGGATTATATTTCGAAAGAAATCAAGATCCCACTATGATTGGATACACGGATGCTGGCTATTTATCAGATCCCCATAATGCCAGATCTCAAACAGGCTTTGTATTTTTACATAGTGGAACAGCTATTTCATGGAAGTCTTCTAAACAGACTCTGGTAGCTACTTCCACTAATCATTTTGAAATTATTACACTATATGAAGCTTCACGTGAATGTGTATGACTTTGTGGAATGATTAACCACATACAACAATCATGTGGTATTGGTTCTATTGAATCACCTACAATTATCTATGAAGATAATTCAGCTTGTGTTACATGATGCATAGAGTTACATAAAGAGCAACATCACAAAGCATATTGCTCCAAAATTGTTTTATCCTCATGAGTTACAAAGACAAAGTGGGAGATAAACATCTTGCAAACCAAATCATGCGATAACTTCCTGATCTTTTCACTAAGTCATTACCATCTTCTACATTCTTGAAATGTGTTCATGGGATTGGCATGAGACGACTTCGAAATTTGCAAGAATCAGGGGGAGATATCACCTAACTATTAACCTGTCCTAACAAATATTGCACTTTTTTCTTTTTATGAGTTTTTCCTCACAAAGTTTCTCATAAAAGTTTTTAATGAGGTAATATTAACACGAGTATATGTCATGTTTTCTGTTTTCCCCATTGAGGGTTTTTAAGGAAACATCAAAGACATGCATTGTCCTTAAACTCGTTTTGTGAGTTTTTCCCTATAATAGGTTTTCTCATACGAGTTCATAAGAGACAATCACTTAAATATAATGTATCAGTTTTCTCTTAAATTTTCCCAATGGGTTTTCACAGGAGTTTTCAACAGTATATCAACATATCTTCTCATATTTTTCCTACAAGGTTTTTAGAGGAGCTACTAAAGACATAGTGATTTATTAATCACACTTATATATGTCATATTTTCTCCTTATTTTTTCCCGCTGGGTTTAAAGGAGTTTTTGATAGCATATCAATATAATCCTCAGATTTTTCCCACAGGGTTTTTTTTAAGGATTCAACAACGTATTGATCTCAAGGAAGATTCAATCAAGGGGGAGTGTTATGAACCAATGTCTTCTCAAAAAGACATCTCTTCATGTGATCTCATCAAGACATTAATTAGGCAGTTAATCTTGTAATCAAGACATAGATTAGGTAGTTGATTATGAATGCATAAGCAGTTGCCTCTTAGGATTAGGCATCTGTTCATTGCATCTCTTATCATGTATAAATACATACATTGATCAATGCAATCTGAGAGTTCATCAATTCATTCTATTTCTGTTTTCATTTTACTTCTAAACAAAGTAAAAGTTAGCGGCCCCAATCTCTGGGCTTGAGCGTCGTTCCTCCCTGGTGTCGTTGTGTTCGCCTTGGTCGGCCAAGCCACACCACGTAACTAACGCCGCTCTTAAAATCAACCACGAGGCACCATTTAGGGCCTTGGTCACCCCTTCTTGGCATGTCCTTGCAGTTAGTTATTCACGCCCGGTCATTGGCTTTCTCTCGCATGTGGAAATTCAATCTTTGCAGATAAATGATGCGCTAGACCTAACCAAAATACTGGTCGACTTAGGCCTTCTATGCTGCAATTAGCATTTTGTATGAGTTCGAATGAGTGCGCAAGTAATACCAATTTATATGGCCATCTTAGATATCTTTTTTCAATAAATTGACAGTCAAAACATAAACTATTTGGCATATGTATTAGGCTATTCCCAGTGCATGGTAACATACCTATTTAATGCATGTCACATAAACATTTTTGATGATGTGGCAAGAGAGTTAAGAGGGAAGAGAAGAAAGCTGTATCTTGAGGAAGATACCACTTGGACACGAAATCATAGGTATTGAAACCTGAATCATCTAAGTGGCCCACAATCCATATTCTCATACACATCTAGCATTTAATTATCTTGTGGGTACTAAGAAACAATCCATGATACCATGCATTGGGATAGTTGTATCTTCTATAAGGGCATGTACAATGGAGAGTCAAGAGTGTCTCTTAGCACATTCTTCTAAGCAAAAAAGATAAGCATGTACAAAGGACATGCACAAGAGCCAACATGCTATTTAATACTGCTCCTCTCTAATTCTGCCTAGGAGCTTGTGAAGAGTCGTCTCTTCACCAAGAGTCGACTCTAGCATTTTTTGCACTTTCCCCCCTGCCACATCAGCGAAGCATATCCACCTCATCACTAAGAGACACCATATTAAATGGCTTTGTACATGCCCAATATCATATGATATGACAGCTTTGGATACCGTGACAAGATACAATGCACTGTTGTCATGTGCCGGATATGCTACAAGAGCAGTGATGGCTGTGTGTGTGCGTGCGTTGTAAGCGGAGTTGGTGAATTGGAGTTGGCGTAGTGTTTCTGGCGTTGGCCCACCTGTAAGGGTGTCGAGTTGGCGAAGTATATAACCCTGCCAGTTGGACGGATTGAGACGAGAAATACCAGATCGCAAGTTCTCCCGTATCTTCCTCTCTGTTGCTTGTTCTCCACTCCATTTCTTTTCCTCAATTTCTTGCATGCACACCACATTTGGTATCAGAGCTTGTGCTCGGCTTCGATCTGGCGCCTAGGAAGAAGCAAACAGTGTGGGAAACGAAGATGGCGACCACTATGGCTTCGGTGGAAATGCAGTTCGAAGGGATCAATGCCTTGCTGAAGCAGATCCTGGAGGATGTGCATGGGGTTAAATCGGAAGTTGGAGAAGTGAAGGTTTCGATGGAGAAGGTGCGAGGAAGGGTGGAGGTGTTGGAAGCCCGACCCGAGATGGGGAATCTGATCGTGCCTCATGGCATCGCACAGCATGCCAATCTCCCAGATGGGATACCATTAGAGGAAGGGGTGGCTGTCGCGAGTGGAGTTCGTGGCCAAGAGCAAGCGCGAGGGTCGATGAAGGGAATATTGGGGCCTTCTCCCACATCGACCACAGCCTTGGGTAAGTCGGAGTCCTCTTATGCTGTGCAGGTGTTTGATGCAAAGCTTGGGGAGGGAAGAGGCAATGGAAACGGGCATAATCAAGTTTCCAATTGGCAACCTCGTCAGGCAATACCGAAGATCGAGTTCCCAAAGTTCGATGGTGACAATCCGAGGTTGTGGAGAGAGAGATGTGAGACCTATTTCGAGGTGCTGGGAGTTTGTCCAGAGCTTCGTACCCGGATCGCAGCATTGAGTTTCACAGGGAATGCCGCTCTCTGGCTGCAGAAGGCAGAGGCGAAAGGGAAGTTTGAAGACTGGGAAGTGTTGTGTGCTGCAGAGATCAATCTGTTCGAAGAAATTTATCTGTAAGACAAATGAATCAATTGATAAATCTCAAGCAGACCGGCTCGGTAGCAGAGTTTGTGGAGCAATTTGAGAAGCTTCAACATCATTTGTTATTGTACAACCCTTCTCAAGATGATGTGTTTTTTGTCACTCATTTTTTGGGTGGGTTAAAGGAGGAGATTCGAGCAGCCATTGTACTCCATAATCCTGAAGATGTTGACACTGCAGTAGCTTTGGCTTTGCTGCAAGAAGAAGAAACTGAAAGTACTAAGCGAAGGCCATATTATAAAGCTGAGAGTAAAGACTTTAGCAGAGGAAAAGCTCTAGATAAGACCAAGTTTCTGAACAAAGTGGACGATACCAAGAGGGTGGAAAAGCCTAAGAAAACCATGAGTGGCCGGCAGGAGGAAAAATTGGAAGTGCTTCGGGCTTATAGGAAGACTCATGGTCTTTGTTTCATTTGTGGGGAGAAATGGAGCAGGAACCATAAGTGCCCGGACCAGGTACCCCTACACATCATTGAAGAGTTATTGGAAGTGTTGCAGATAGACTCAAGGTTTGATGTGGTGAATGGGGAAGAGACCGAAAAGGGGGAATAAGAATTACTCTCAGTTGCTGAACAGTCTCATCCGGCACGACCCAAGCGCCGGACATTGCGATTACAAGGTCTGATCGGCAAGCAAGAAATATTAATTCTGATTGATTCAGGAAGTACTTACTCGTTTATCAGCGACAAGTTAGCTGAAACACTACACTGTCAGACCAAGAACATACCTTCCATCAATTTGACGGTGGCAGGCGGCAGGACCATTGTCTGTGATAAAATGGTACTGGCATTGGTTTGGTGGATCCAAGGGCATTCGTTCCTGCAAGACATGCGAGTGCTGTAATTGGGATGTTACGACATGATCTTGGGAGCTGATTGGTTAGCAGACCACAGTCCCATGTGGGTACATTGGGAGCACAAATGCATCAAGTTCACTCACCAAAATCATCGCATCAAGTTGCAAGGCATCAAGGACGATGAACTAACACCAAGTAAGAGCATTGGAGCTAAAGAACTCAAAGGATTATTACAAAGAGGTGCCATTACACATGTGGTTTAGTTGCATGAAGAGCCAGTTCATCACACGGTTGTTGTGTCTGAACCACAGTCGGAGTGTGTTCCAGCCGCAGTTGAAGCTGTACTGAAGGAATATGTGCACGTTTTCAGTGACTCGGTCCAGTTACCTCCTCGGCGCGCATTTGATCACACCATTCCTTTGATACCAGGGGCACAGCCCGTCAATGTCAGGCCGTATAGATATTCGCCACAACAAAAGAATGAGATCGAGCGCCAGATTACTGACATGCTGGAAAAAGGAGTAATACAACAGAGTGTTAGCCCTTTTGCTTCGCCGGTGTTGCTGGTAAAGAAAAAAGATGGCACGTGGCGTTTTTGTGTCGACTATCGTCAGCTCAACTTCCTCACTATGAAGAACAAGCATTCTTTACCTGTGATCGACGAGCTGTTTGATGAACTGGCAGGAGCAAGTTGGTTTACCAAGTTAGACTTGCGCTCCGGTTATCACCAGATTAGAATGGCTGAAGGTGAAGAATCGAAGACGGCTTTTCGCACTCATCAAGGGCTTTACGAATTTCTGGTAATGCCCTTTGGCTTGACTAATGCACCAGCCACATTTCAAAGTGTAATGAATCAAATTTTTGCATCCCTGTTGCGTCGATGTGTTTTGGTATTTGTCGACGACATCTTGGTATACAGCCCTACATTGGAGGAGCATCTGGTTCACTTGAGGAAGGTATTCACTATTCTGACCCAACATCAGTTAGTGGTAAAGCGCAGCAAATGTTCCTTCGGGCAGCAGCAACTGGAGTACCTGGGACATATCATCACTGTCGCCGGGGTATCAACTGATGGGCACAAAGTGCAAGCAGTGCTTGATTGGCCGGTGCCGAGGAATTTGAAGGAGTTGCGAGGGTTCTTGGGGTTGACTGGTTACTACCGGAAATTCATTCAAAACTATGGTGTTACCGGCAAGCCCTTAACATCATTGCTAAAAAAGGAGTGCTATTTCAGTGGACCTCAATCATCAATGACGCGTTTGAGGCATTGAAGCAGGCGTTGGCTTATGCTCCAGTCTTGGCATTGCCCAACTTTTCCAAGCCTTTTATTATGGAAACAGATGCAAGTAATGGGGGCATTGGTGCTGTATTGATGCAAGAAGGACACCCTGTGGCCTATCTAAGTAAAGCCTTGAGTGCTAGGAATCAGACATTATCCACATATGAAAAAGAATGCATGGCAATACTTTTAGCTGTGGCCAAGTGGAGATCATACTTGCAACACAGAGAATTTGTTATCAGGATAGATCAAAAGGCCTTAATGCACCTAGCTGAGCAGAGATTAACCATGGGTATGCAACACAAGGCATTTGTGAAATTATTGGGCTTGCAATTTCTGATACAATACAAGAAAGGCAATCAGAATGTAGCTGCAGATGCTCTCTCTCGAATGCCTCATTTTACTGACTTGCAGGCAATTTTCGTGAGTACACCTGTTTGGCTTGAAAATTTGGTGGCTAGCTATTTGGAGGACACTCAAACAAAGCAACTGCTTTCGGAATTGAGTGTCAATGGCTCAAATGACAAAGGGTATACTCTTCAGGATGGAGTCATTCGTTTCCAGGGAAGAATCTGGGTGGGCAATAACTCTTTAGCTCAACAGCATATTCTCCAAGCACTTCACCAGAGTGGTATTGGTGGACATTCAGGAATGCATGCGACCTACCATAAAGTGAAATCCTTATTTGCCTGGCCAAAGCTCAAAGCCACAGTGCAACAGTATGTCAAAGAATGCTCCATTTGCCAGCAAGCTAAGGTTGAGCATGTTAAATTACCGGGCCTGCTGCAGCCTCTTCCAGTGCCTACGCAAGCTTGGCACACAATTAGCATGGACTTCATCGAAGGGTTACCGCTGTCTCATAAGTATACCGTGATTTGGGTGATCATTGACAAATTCTCCAAGTATGCCCACTTCTTACCCTTGGCACACCCCTTTACTGCACCTTCTTTGGCTCAACACTTTTGCAATCAAATTTACAAACTGCATGGCCTGCCCCAAGTGATTATTTCTGACCGAGACAAGGTGTTCACCAGCCTGTTTTGGCAATAATTGTTTCGTGTATCAGACACTCAGTTGAATATGAGCTCCGCTTATCACACGCAAACGGACGGTCAAACTGAACGTCTGTAACATCCCAAAATTTGGGTTTTCAAAAATTTATATTTAAACTAGCTCTCCAAAAATTTTACATCAAACTTATTTGATTAAAGAAGCTTAATCTAGAATTTTCTAAATCTAAAATAATTTAATGTGCCTTCGGTGTACATTAAGTGATTTAAAATTTAGTTTTTACAGTGTCCTTTGTATCTCAGGAAATTTCCCAAATTCGAGATTTGCTAAAAAATTAATTAAAATTATTAATTTAAATATTTGGATGTTAATTGGATTTCTATTTGGATTTTTAATTCGAATTATTAATGGTTCGGGCAATTCTATAACTAAATTCCAATTCAAGCCTTTCCATTGAAATCTCACTTGAATTCAAAATTTTGAATTCCCTCGGTGTTCTAATTAACCTGGCATCCATATCCTTCTGAAATTAGAGTTCAATCCTTTTCCGTCTCATAAAGTCGAATTTTCAATTTAGGTCCTTATTCGAAATTTTACCTGAGTTTCAAAATACTCTAAAAATCTCAAAATTAATAAAATTAGGTTCCAAATATTCTAAAATGATTTTGGAAATTTTCCCAAGATTTATAGAATCTCTATGGTATTTTATCTCTCGCGGTCTTTCGTTAAATCCAGAATATTCGTCCCGGAATTATCTAAATTCCAAAACTCATCAAAATTCAGTGAAACCAATTTTATTGGGTTTTAAATAATCTCTAGTATTTTTAGAAATTTTTCCAAGATTTTTAGATCATTTTTGCTATTTTTATTTCTCGCGCTTTTGTCTCTTCATTTCTTCCAACCAATGAGAAAGCGACACGTGTCCAGCACTGTTCATCTTCAACCTCCAGCCGTGCGCACTGTTCACGTTCCAGCCCCATTTGCAGCCTAAACTTCAAATGCTCATAACTTTTGCAATTCTCAACGAAATTGAGTGAGATCAGTTGCAAAACGACCATGTCATCAAGGACTTCAATTCTCCTATAGTTTCCCCCACTGAAATCAAGTAAAACGAAATCTGCAAGCACTTCTTTGCCGTTTCTTGTTTGAGCCATAACTTTTCCGTTTCTCATCCTCTCAACGCGTGTGACCACCCAAAACGTGCGTTTCAATCTCCCCAACTCGGTGCTCACCTTTGCCCTCCATCTCCAGAACATTTGCCCTTCCGAAAATCGAAAAAACGATCGCCGGACGTCCTCCGTTGACATCACCGTGTCATCTTTTGATCCGGTAAGGCAAATCGAATTCTGTTCGCGTCATCTTGTGCGCATTAGTGTGTAGATCATAACCCCTCAAGAAAATCCAGGTTTCGTCAAGAATTGCTCCGGGAATTTACGTTTGTTCGTCGTCAAGTCGGGTTCCGTTCGTCGTCGATTCCTCCCAAACCGGTAATCCCCAATCAAATTCCTTTTAGATATAACCTAGTATGATCTTGCTCTACCCCGTGCTCCTGCTAGTTTTGAGAAATTCCGCGTTCTATCGTGTTTTTGGCCGCCATGCCATTCGGGCCGTTTTTGGTCGCTCCGTTCGTCCATGGCGCCGCTGCCCTAGGCCTCCCCGTGGTCGGCCGTCGTGTCCACGAGCATCCCCTCACCTTGCCGCCCCCATCCCACCCCTTGGCCGCCCTTCCCCGCCGCCGGAGTGCGCCACCACCGTGAGCCGTCCGAGCCGCCGCCAAACCGCCTCCGTGCCGCCTTCCCGCTGTTCCTCCACCCCGTCCGACCGCCCAGCCCGCCTCCTCACGATGTCGCGCCCCTCCTGCACCTCCCAGTCGGCTCCCTTAGCCGCCCCCTCGCCGGAGCACCGCGTAGCCTCACCGGTTGCCGCCCCGAGCGCCGCCGGTGCCGCTCCCGTCCTCCGTTCGCCGCTCCGTCACATGCTCCGGCACCGCGTCGCCGCCCTCTTTCCATTTTGCTATTTGCCATGCGCTGCCATGCCCCCAAGCTCCGGCAATGATGGTGCAAAACCCTTCCAATGGTGCTCTGTCAAGAAAACGAAGCACTGTAGCGCGATGCTACAGTGCAATTTCTTAATTTCAGGATTTTCTTTCTACTCAAACTTCGTTTGGTCCATTCTCCTCCATCCGAACTCGGAATCGAGTGATTCAAATTTCTAAATTCATCTAAATTCATCGTCTATCTGACAGTATTTTTATTATAATTTTTAGTTTCTATTTATTTTATTTTATTTATTTGCATCTCGGCTATTAAATCATTGCTCCGTTTTGCGTGTCAACTACCTCGGCAGTACCCATTCGGCCAGCACAAATTTGCCATGTAGTTGCCATGTCGTGACCTCGCTGCCCTATCTATCAACCGATGGTCGCCACCTTGTTATTTTATATGCGTCCCGTCATCGCTTCGCCTTCGTCGTTAACGTTCCGCCGTTAACGTTTCGTCGTTAACGTTCCATCGTTAACGTTCCGTCGTTAACGTTTTGCCGTTAACGCCCGCCGTTAACGTTCGCCGCTAACGTTACTAGATAACGTTAACGCCCGCCGTTAACGTTTCGCCGCTAACGATTTGCTCTCATTGTATCGCTGTCATCGCATGGGTGCATACAAGTGGAAGCCCTAATGTGATATCTTTACCTTATCGCCTTATTGTGATCTAGCCCATCTCGTTGAGTTCAGCCTCGTATTCCTGTCATCACCGCCTCGTCATCGTCGAGTCCCGTCTCCGATGTAAGCCTAACCTCCGGATCGAACCATAGGGGATATCGATTCCATCCATTCTTGTCTTACCCTTGAAAATCTAATCTGCCATTAACCTAGAATTCATTCGTGGTCTTGGTCGATAGACCATTAGTCATATGTCATATTCTTGTGCCAGACCTAGCCTATCAGTCTATCTTCCTTTTGGTTGACTGTGTCGTTCAATCAACAAAAGTCAACCTCGAGCATCTGCTTAGTTCATGGCGAACTAACGTATCATCGTGGACCCGATCCATAGATCGAGAGTCCATATGTCACCGGCTATCCAACCAAGATAATAACCTCGGAAGAAATATTCTTCAGAATATCATTCCTTCTTTCCCAGTTATTAATCTTTCTCTTCGGTGTATTTTTCGAAAGCCGTTCTATTTTGTCTAATCATCGACCTAATCCATTCAAGTTCCTAATTTCATCTAAGCCATTGTGCCCAATGCTATTCGTTCTTAATTTGGAGTTTACTTGATTTGCTTTTTGAGTTTTGTTGTATTTATGTTTGTTTATCGTTAGACGCGTTGCTGAAAGTCGCTCGAAGGAGCTGAGGATCAAGCAAGCGGAGATTGAAGATCGAGGATCAAGGATCGAAGATAAAGAGTAAAGAATAATATAAATTGCAAGGGCCAGGCAAGTTGTGCTTTGATCATATTGCTCCCAGTTTTACAAATTTACTTTGATTCAAATTATTGCATGCTAGTTCAAGATTAAAATGATTTAAATTAATTTGGGATTAGTTATTCAATCCAATTGCTAATATCACCTTGCCATGATTATTTGTATGCCATAATTCACTTGTTACCCTAAGATGGTTGATTATTAGTTGGTTGTTATTACTTGCCAACGTGGGTTGATTAGACTGTGTATAATTGCTTAGCCATGCCACGCAACTCATGTCTTTTGAAATAAAAGGTTAATACTGATCAATGAATTATGAAATGTGTTTGTGAAATGGTGTGACGTGTTGCCACACGATGATGTTGATATGTGGAACCAGTGTGGTTCTACATGGATGTTGAGTTGTTGTTGGCATTATGTTGCGCAATAATCAACTGGGGTGGTAAAATGTTTTAGACCAAGGCAAGTGGCAAGAGTGGCATTGGATATGTCACTCTGGTATTTGGCGGTGTTGTTGGTGAATTATGTGATGGTATTGTTGGTGAATTATGTGATGGTATTGTTGGTGAATTATTCGGGGTAGTCTTGCCTTGGTCACCTTAAGGACTTAACCTTGCGAGCCTTTGACCTGAGTCACTCGTACAACCACATGTCTGAATGGGAAGACCTAGTTCAAGAGGATTCGATATCTCACCTTTGATACCTCGGGGTGGCGATCACAGAGGGTGATCAGATGGGGAGCGTGCACTGTCTTTGCGGCTTGGTACCCTATCCAACGGTGTTTGTCGGTTCTATACTTGCTCTGAGCGAGGGAAGTGATAGTGAAGGCAACCTGGAGAGGTTCCTAGGTTGAGATAGAAGTTTCTGAAAGGCTTTGTTATGATCGCTCATTCGCATACTCTTGTATGGCGATTCACTACCGACGTGATGAGTTGATTGTATCTTGTGGGTAAAGTGTACAACCTCTGCAGAGTGTAAAACTATTGAATAGCCGAGTCCCATGATCGACAATGCTCGGAGATTACAGTCAAGGGGTAGAGTTTTGAAAATAAAATGAGGATGGGAATGTGAACAATGTGATATGGAAATTGGTTAAGGATGAGAAATGTTTTACTTGAGAATGATTACGAAAGTTATTATGGGTATTACTTGTTTTACTGCTTTTCAATCTATTTATGATATTCATTTGTAAATCTTTGTGTTATGCAAAATAGCCAATTCACCATTCAATTGGAATAAGCCGTGCATATAGTTATTTAGACTTGCATTCTGTGCACGACTTGTTGAGTACGGTTGTGTACTCACCCTTGCTTTAACAAAACATCACCAGTTGAGGAGAAGTCTTTGTCTTCGAAGAAGGAGAAGTTTTGCAAGAAGGCGAATATCTAGGAGTTGAACCTTGTCAAATGCCTGTGGTATTTTGATGGGATTCACCGACGTTCTTCGTTCCGCTGCTGTTCGTTTTACTCTGAGTTGAAGCCATCTAGGTTTCACAATTGTAAGTTGACCTTAAGGTCGTTCAACAGTTTTATATTATGTAATTGTATTACTTTTATTATTCCGTTGTGTATGATTGTGATATTCATCTTTGTTAACTGTGGGCACTAGCTACTGATCCTGGGACTAGTGCTGGAAACACAGAGGGTTTCCGGATTGCGAATTCGGGTCCCGACAACATCTGAATCAATGCTTAGAAACATATTTGTGCTGTTTTGTGCATGCCTGTCCTAAAAAGTGGTCCGAGTGGTTGCCATTGGCGGAATACTGGTATAATACTACTTACCAGACAGCAATTGCCAAAACACCATTTGAGGTCTTGTATGGCTACCCCCTCGGCACTTTGGCATCTCCAACTTGAATACTGTTGTGTCCATCGATGTGCAGGATTGGTTACACCAGAGGGAGAGGATGACTCAACTGCTCAAGCAACATTTGGACCGCGCGTGTTTGCGTATGAAGTCCCAAGCAGATCAACACCGGTCTGACCGCACCTTTTAGGTTGGTGATCAAGTGTATTTGAAATTACAACCTTATGCTCAATCCACAATAGCAACCAGAAGCAACCAAAAGCTGTGTTTTCGCTTCTATGGACCATATCGCATACTGGCACGAGTGGGCAATGTCGCATACGAGCTTGATTTACCTGATGGCAGTAAGATCCACCCGGTGGTCCATGTGTCCCAGCTTAAACGGTTTATTCCTCCTTCGACACTAGTGGATTCTCTTTGTTCTTTGGATTGTATAGAAGTGGGGGCAACTACAATTCCAGCAGCAGTATTGAAGACCAAGTTGATCAAACAAGGCAGCAGTATGAAATCCTCGGTGTTGATTCAGTGGGCAGGGCTGCCGACCTCTTTAGCAACCCGGGAGCATGCTGAAGCTGTGCGCATTCAGTTTCCTGAGGCACCGGCTTGGGGGCAAGCCGTGTTTTAAGGGGGAGGGACTGTCATGTGCTGGATATGCTACAGGAGCAGTGATGGCTGTGTGTGTGCGTGCGTTGTAAGCGGAGTTGGTGAATTGGAGTTGGCGTAGTGTTTCTGGCATTGGCCCACCTGTAAGGGTGTCGAGTTGGGGAAGTATATAACCTTGCCAGTTGGATGGATTGAGACGAGAAATACCAGATCGCAAGTTCTCCCGTATCTTCCTCTCTGTTGCTTGTTCTCCACTCCATTTCTTTTCCTCAATTTCTTGCATGCACACCACAACTGTGAATAGCCTTATAGGACTATCTACATTTGGAGCTAGAGTCGAGATAATGTAAAAACACAACAATTATGGGCCTGTTTGGAAGCATAGTATTTTTATGGTTTCTAGGTAATACCATGGTATATGAGAATACTATGGTATTTTATACCATGAGGTGTTTGGTTGTCTCTCAAAATACTCTGTTTTATAAACCATGGTATTGCTAATACTACAATATTTTTGGAGTATTGGAAACTCCAGTCCAGACCAAAGTTTTCTCGCCGAGCAAGCTCCTTCGTGACGCTTTTTTCCAACTCCTTGAAATTTGGCTCTCTTTGTAGCTGTGATCGCGCTTTTTTTTCCTTCTCCCCGCCATTCTTGTTTTCCCCAATCCAGACCCTATCGCAAAAAGCAGAGCGCTATTGTTTTTCCCCCAATCCCCCCAATCCAGAGCAAGAAGTGGAGGACCTCGCCGCCGATGTCGCCGTCGCCGGCCATCACCAATTCCATGCCCCGCGAGAAAGGTACGCTGTTGCCCCTCCCTACGCCGCCGCATTCATACGCGCAACCAGAAGACATCCTACTCCATCACGCTCCAGGGGGCGGTCGGCCCGACAACAAGATTCACCGACGCTCAGATCGGTGGCGCGGCGGGATGATGCACGACGCTCGATCGTCGGCGACGCCATGACTACCCGCCATGGATCGGGTGCTCGTGCCGCACACGCACGTAACCCGACGTGGACACAAAGATGACTTCAACGAGAAGGTCGGCAACCTCCGGCGCGTGGCCGTGGAGGCGTTTGCGCGGCTCAAGGCGCGGTGGGCATGCCTCCAGAAGCACACGGAGGTGAAGCTCCAGATCCCTTGGACCACTTCTTGGCTTTCGGTTTTCCTTGGTACAAGTTGGGACAAATAGCGATTCTTTTAGCCGCTAGGATCCATGTGCTATTATATTTGATTGACATGCTTTTGCGGTTTCTAAACTTGGATTTCATCTTTTCCTAGTAATCAACAAAAAGTGGAAGATGTGCAGTTATTAAGGGATGATCTTGTGATGAAGCTTGAGCTCGTGTGAAACAGCGGCGATAGTGGAACCTCCGGTAGAAAGGAGAAACCTCCATCTGAAGCGGCCGTGTAGCATTTTTTTTATAAGTATGCTAGCCAAAAAACCATGAAACCAAACAGTTGGTAGTTCCAAGAAATACCATGGTTTTAGTGGAGTTAGGTAAAACCATAGTATTTATGTCAAAGCAATTGCAAACCATGGTATTTCAAAACTATGGTTTTAGAAAACTCTCGTTCCAAACAGGCCCTTTGTTTTCATTTCGTCTTCAATGAAATGGAAGTATTAATTTTTCGGTAACAGGAAATCAAGAACGTGTAAATGTGAATAAAAAGGGAGCATTAAACGCGAGGAGCCCAACAGGCAAGGCCCTGGGATTGAAATAGGGAAGAAGACAAAGGGACGAGCACAAACAAAGCCAGCGACCTTCCCACCTTGTCTACGCCCCTGGTCGTCATGGGGTTGGCCGGCAACCTTGGCGTGCGCACCGTGGCCAGGTACATGAAGGTCCTGCTGCCTTCTTCCTCCCTCAAGTTGGTAAGAACGAAAGATCGACATTGCCGTCCAGCAAACACACACCCAGCTCGAAGGTTGATCCTTCAATGATGAAACGAGCTGCTTTTGCAGCGAATCTCCGAAGATCTCGCTAGGCACGTGGACGGAGGCGGTGATGGGGTCGCGGCGCTCGTCGTCAGCCCGTTCGTCAAGGTCTGGCACGTCGAGGTAGGCCGGGACAGCGAGGGCGCGTTCCTGGGGCACGGTTGGCCGGAGTTCGCGGGCGCGCACGGCATCGGTGTCGGGTGGTTCCTAGTGCTCCGGTACGAAGGCGGCGGCGTGCTCACCGTCAAGGCGTTCGACACCAGCTGCTGCCTCAAAGAGTTCGGTCGCCCACTCACCGGTGCATATGTCCTCCGCCTCTGATGTCAAATTGCATGTACAAATAAAATGTCTAGCCAATTTGCACGACAGTAAGAAAAAAAATTCTTTTTTGTTTAATTAGTTGAAATCGACAAGCTTCTAAAAAGATGTTTAGATCACATTAAGCATACAATATTTAGTTTTATTTCTGGGCTACTAATTCAGTGATTGTGAGCGTGCGTTCAGTCTGAGTTCTGACAGTTGATAGTTCAGACATCTGATTCGCTCTTGTTCCGTTCAGTTGCGGCAACCCGGGGCAGCACCACCGGTGCTCGTAGGCCGCAGTTCATCAAGGTGCTTCTTCGTGGTTTCATGGAGAAGATGGTTTGCCTATTCTTCCTGATAATTTGGTTTACCTCACACTGTCTCTGTTCTAGTTGTTGAAATGTTCAGACTTCTGTCTTCAAATGTACCATGACCTGACCTGACGATGAGTATGTCCACTACAATTTGCTCTTGCGTTTGTTCTTGCAGCGTATCCCTGCTGAGTTCGTGAAACGCTACATCTCTGAAGAGCAGCTGAACAGCCGGATGGCACTCGTTTCCAGCCCCCTCGGCAAATTTTGCCGCATCGAGCTCGAGAAGGATCGATCGCATGTGTTCTTCGCAAGTGGCTGGTCACAATTTCTGGCATTTCATGGTGTCACTGAATGTGATGCTCTGCTGTTGCGGTGCGAAGGTAACATGGTGTTCACGGTCAAGGTGTTTGGACTCAATGGATGCCAGAAAGAGTTCGAAGACCAACACATCAAACTTCAGCAAAGTGAGCAAAGTGAGGAAACAAATCTGTTTGACATGCTGTGAACTTCTTGACCATAGTTACTGGTCAAGGTTCATCACTTTTTCTTCCAATTTTCACTACGAATAAGAACACTATACTCTAAACCAGCTTGGCTTCGATGAATCCGGTTCACGATTCGCGTGGTTTAAAGCAATCTAGTAACTGGTTTAAAGCAATCTAGTAACTATGTTCTTGGCTATTGATTAAATTATATGCTAAATCTAAATGCGTTTATTTTTTTGTTGCCTTCTCAGCATTTACAGAAATGAAAAGCCATCAGGAAACACCTTCTTGCACTTCCAGTAGGAAACGTAAGAGCAGGAACGAGAGGCCAAGTGCTGAAGAAAAAAAGAGTGCAAAAATCTGCAAATCTTTCTACGAAATTGGACCGCCGTCTTGGATAAAGAAGGAGATCAACACCCGCGCTCTTGAACGGCATCTTGTAAGCACAATCATTCATTTGTCTGCTGATATGAGCACTTTAGGAATAGGACAAACTCGTTTCAACAAAAAGAAACGACCAGATTAATTCCATGCCAATATGCATGCTATCACAAGGAGAACAAATCAATCTATCAAAACACTTCACTTGACAGAGTATCGCCTCTTGCATTACATTTAATAACTTCAATTAATATGTTTTTTGAGGAGAAATATGTAATAACTTTAATAAGTATCGGTTGATAGTTTAAATATAGGATGAAAATGAAGATCGAACTTTGGAGTATATATCATATATGGCATCATCTACTTATGCTAAATTGAAATCTAAAATGTTTTTTTGACATATCACATTTTAAAATTAAAAGGGATGGAAAGCTTAATCTTATATTAATATAAAATAGAAATTATAAAGACAATGATAAATGAACTTGTCATCAAATGCAATCAGTATGCATCCGTTGTGATTGATCATCTATCGTGTGCTGAAGAAATCGGTTGTCAAACCAATTCACTTTCAATGCTTGCAGTTGTTGGCTCCGACCTTCTGCTCCTTGATCGGGATATGTAAACATTGCACGATCACGCTCAAGACCTCGATGAGCAGCACCAGATCATGGATGGTGCGTGGTCTCCTATACAAGAAGGGTGGCTACCTTGCTGGTGTGGGCTGGAAGAGTTTTTGCCAGGAGAACAAGCTCAAGGAAGGTGATGTGTGCACCTTCAACGTCATCAAGACTACTATATGGCATGTCGTCATCGTGCATAGCTAAGCTTCATCCAGCTAGATAATTCACCAGTTGCTTAGTATGTTGAAGGTTGCCTAGGCCAATTCGCCGTCTTCTTTTTACATGAGGTGCTATTTACAGAGTGAAGAGAAAGGCGACAGAATTACTAAAAACTACCATGATGGCTTAAAACAAAGTCAGGGCGTAAGCGTTAACTCGTAGTTTTGGCAAATTCTCGTTGGTGTCGTCGCAGATTGACCGTATCCCAAGGGTGAAGTAAAGTTAGCGGACCCTAGCTCTGGGCTTGAGCGTCGTACCCTTGTGTCATTGCGTTCGGCCTTGGTCATCCAAGCCACACCAAAGACCCAACACTGCCCTTTAAATCAATCCAGGAGGCACCATTTTGGGCCTTGGTCACCCCGTCTTGGCATGTCCTTGCAGTTATCCACGTCCAGTCAATGGCTTAGGGTATGAGACCAAATGTCACAGAACTATCTATTCAAACATTATTTCACAGTGCGCGAAGTAATACCAATTTATATAGCCATCATAGATATCTTTTTTCAATAAACTGACGGTCAAACATAAACTATTTGGCACACGTATTATAAGACTATCTACATTTGGAGCTGGAGTCGACATAAAGGAAATGTTTGTTGACATATCACATTTTAAAATTAAAAGGGATGGAAAACTTATCTTATATTAATATAAAATAGAAATGAGAAAGACAGTGATGGTATATTAATATTTTATTTTTCTATTGTTGTTTGTCGACCGTCCGATTTCTCTGCCGCAGCAATGTTTTCATCTGCTGTGGCAACTCCCGTGCGCTATGGACCTTCGGCCGCCGTACTTGATAGCATCTAGGCCACCTCAATTCTTTTATCATGATTAATTATATGGTTTTGGTATTGATGACTAAGTCAATAATCTCTAAGCTATGAAAAACATTTGTCGGAGTATCAAAAAAGTCTACTGAAAGGACAAGATTAAGATTCTTTGTTACTAATTTTCGGCTTGGAAGATGATTCAAGCCAAGTAGTTAGAATTATTATAGTTTGACCGTACTATAAAGGGAGACTGTGCACAAGTTAGAATATTGGTTTATAAGGCTTAAGACTAAAGTAGACTACTTGGAGCCAAAAATAATTAGTCATTCGTTTTCTTGAATCAGTCTTTCTCACCAAACAAAGTCTAAGTGTTTTCCCGGACTAAACATCTTTGCTCATTCTTAAGTCCGGCGCAACATTAGTCGAAAATTTCTTTTTCGCCGGACCATCCTTATCTTAGTCCAGCGCCAAAAAAATTCTCAGATAAAACTCTAACCGAGCGTACCGCTTTCTCGTCGGACCAATTTCTGCTAACTCAAAATTCAGTCCGACGCAGTTGTATTCCTCTCAGTTAGACTTCCCTTATTCCAAAAGGCCTGCCAATATAAACTCCCTGGATTCCCTTCTGCGGCGGACCAAATTCTTTAGTCTGGTATACATGATCAAATACTCATAATTCTCGCCGGACCATATTCTCTTAAGTCCATGGTGAAAGTTTCTTTTACCGAGTGTACACCATTCACGTCGGACCAAAATTCCGCTAACACAAAACTCAGTCCAGCGCAAAAGTCATCCTCTCGGTTAAACTCATATATTATGTCAAAAAGTCCGTTGCTGTTAACTCCAATAAAACCCTACGATGAACCAAATTTTTCGGTCCAACGCACATGTAAAATTCTCGTCTCTTCACCGGACCAAATCTTTCAAACATCCTATGTATAACGGACCAAATTTTTCAGTCCGGCGTAAACAATCCTAATTGGTCCAAAGTACAAAAGACCAGTATCGCTAGATTGTTTTGCTAAGTCCGTTGCAAATGTGTAATCCTAATTTTTGACAGTCTGACTCGTTCCAATGGCTACTGTAGTAGGTGTAACGGCTTTATCCACTCCAAATGCCTATATAACCATTTTTTGAGCCATCTACCACAAAACCTTTTGATCTCCTTGATATTTTCGCTTCTTTAGAGCTTTCATTCCACCAATGAGACTGTGCTTCACCTTTAAACCCTAATTCTTAACATTTCTAAGTGGTTTTGCTCCAAGCTAAGTCTGGTAGTGTTGTGCCGAGTGAACCAAGAGACAGGGCTGGTGCATAGTCTATTACTCTTGAATCTTAGTGCTTCTAAACGGCTTGGAGGCAGTGAAGGTGTGACCTGTCCAGAGGAGCTTGTGGAAAGCCATCTTAATTGTGAGAGGTTTGTCACCAGAGTGGTGAAAGAGTTACCCGAGTGGAGACCCAAGCTACTGCAACTAGCTTTGGAGGAGCTATACTTCAAGAGAAGTGCTCTAACGTGGAGTAGGAGAGTTGCTCTGAACCACAGGATAAAATTCTTGTGTCTCCTATGATTTTTTCTTGTTTCTGTGTTACGTTTCAGTTGTTATTATTGTCTTGTGCTAAATATTCTTCATTTTGTATTTGTTAGCTCATTTCTTAAACTAGATAACCGTTCGGTAATTAAATCTAAAATTTGAAAAGTTGCCTATTCACCCCCTCTAGACGAACTTGATCCTTCAAGTGGTATTAGAGTAATGTTTACTTTGATAAGCTTAATCAGCTTTGGTAAATGGCCGAGGGAAATGGATCCGCAACGGTTAGTGTAGGAACAGTACCAGTTTTTGATGATACAAATTATGCTTACTAGAAAATTGGGATGAGATGTTATTTAGAGGCTGTCGGGTATGATGTGTGGAGGGTCACAGAGAAGCCTTTACCTCCACGCATCATGGCCGAAAGGCAAACGGTATATGGTGATCCCACCCCTGGTAAGATCCAAAATATGCAGTTTGATGCTCAGTCTAGAAATGCTATATTTTCTTGTCTTAGTATAGAAGTATTTGATAGAGTAAGTAATCTCACTTCTGCTTATGACATTTGGACAACCTTGCAAGAAATTCATGAGGGAACTTTTGATGTAAAAGAAGAAAAATATTTTGTTGTTAGAGAAAAAATTTGACCAATTTAAAATGCTTCCTCATGAGAATGCTAATGATATGTTCTCTAGACTTAACTCTATTGTTAATGAATGTAAAGGCCTAGGGACTAAAATCTCTGACGTTGGAGAATGCAGGAAAATGATACGAGTGTTGCCAAAAGCATATCACAGTCTGATCACCTACTTATCCAACAGTGGTGATCTCAAGAGACTGACTCTCACCGAGCTTTTGGGCAAGATTTCAGCTCATGAGTTCACCTTGGCTAAAGAGGATGCTCCAAAGAAGAAATCAATAGCTCTCAAAGCCAAGGAAAAGATACAAGACTTCTCAGATGATGAAGATAATGAGGAATCAAGTAATGATGAAGATGAGGATGTGAAGAAATTGGCCCTACTCATGAGAAAAGCCAACAAAATCATGAGAATGGTTTACACCAAAGACAAAGGAAGGTCCATTTCTTACTACTCAAAGAAAAATCATTTTTCTAATGTTATTTGCTTTGAATGTAATGAAAAGGGTCACATAGCTGCTCGATGCCCTAACAAGAGTAAGCAAACAATATTAATAGCTTGGTATGGTTGCTTACAAAAGCCTAAGAGCTATGCAATACATACTGCACACTCAGCAATCATGAAAGAACCAATTCAACCTACGCACACAAAACTACCGCTATATGAGCGACAATCCTATCTTAAGAAAATGCGATAATCCTACACATGAGTCCCAACTAGCTACTCAAAGTACTGGGTCTTTTAGCTTCTCGAACACTTCATCGATCCACTCTTTCTTGAGCTCGACGATTCCTTTCTTCATGATCTTCAGGATTGATATCAAGCATGCGATGCTTTCTCCTAAGGTGTGGTATATCATCTTCTATTCAAGACAGTTCAGATAAGATTTCAACTCGATCCAAAAAGAAAAAGAGAAAGAAATTTCAGTAGAGAAAAAGAATAGGAGAATAAGATAAGAACTGTTTAGTCTATCCAGTTAAGTCTTTTCTTTAGAAAATAATTTTAAAGGATCTAAACAAACGACCAGACTATCTAGGTCGAAGGGGTATAGTCAGTATGGCTCGAATATCACCTCTGTCAGGACTTAAATATGCAAATCCGAACCCCTTGTGTATATCACACTAGTTCAGGATCAAGCTAATGCACACAGGCTCAATATAGATGAATATCACAATCATACACAGTGGAAACATGATAAAAGACAACATATATTAAATAGTACTCATTGAACGACCCTAAAGTTGAACTTACATGATTATGACTCACAAGACTAAACTGAGAATAACAAACTAAACTGCAGCAGAATGAAAATGTAGATAAAACCCCTCAATATACCACAAGCTAACAAGGCTCGCACCCTAAATATTCATCTCTTCCTGGTACTCCTCCATCATTAGTGTAGAGTCCTCAACAGGTGATGTTGTTGTTGGTAAGGGTGAGTACTTAAAACACTCAACAAGTTGTGTACAGAATATAATCCTAACATATCTATATGCAAGGCTTATTCTAATGAAATGGCTAACATAGTAATTTTGCAATAAAGCATTATTTATAAATGAATAAAATAAGTAGATTGAAAAATACAGTGAAATAAATAATAGTAAATAATAATTTCAGCATTTCTCAAATAAGTATAGCATCCAGACCTAAGTCATATTCAGTGGCAAACCTAGGATTAAATTTTAGGGTGCTAATAGTATTTACTCACCACAAGTGGCGACTCTAGGTAGACGCATCGAAGCCACACTTGCCGATGATGGCCAACATGAAACCTCCCATTGTTGTCTCCACCCACGCCACGACAACTACCTCACGGGGTGGCGCTCTTCTTACTGTGTTCTTGGTGGTGGCCTGATCGGTGGTGTCATCATCGGCTCCTCGTCACGACACCGGTGGTGATGTTGCCCCATAGCCGCGGTCGGTACCACAAAGACAACAATCACCAAAATTAGCATCTCGGGCTTTTAACTTAGGGTCAAATCGGTAACTCACTTGATTGTCTTAGTTTATACACATCTTATTGCTCTTACATCCTAACTAGGACGCAATAACCGAGAAGAGAGTTAAAAGGATGGCAATTTTATAATGCATTTGGATAGGCAAAAGCAAAAGAAAACAAGAAAAGACTACCATTCTTTGATTTCGCCGGCTTGTTCGCCTTTTGTTACACAAACAAGTGCAATGAAGCGACTCTTGGTTTGCGCTTCTATCGGCGAGATAGGCGGGGATGCGCTGTCGAGCTTGTCATAGATGGTGCCCAGAGAGGCTGCAAATCCACCTTCCCTACAACAGATGCACGCATTGGCGAGGGCCTCGAGATCTTGGTTAGTGAATCCTCATCGCACCTAAGCGGCTGTGCTCTCACCTCACCTCCTCCTCTCTAGATCTCGACACCGACAATGCCACGCCCATTAGCTCCTCGGTGCGCCACAGGAGAAGCCCCTTGTCCTCAGCTCCTCGGTGCCCCAACTTCCCTCGGCGACTTGGCTGGATGGATCCTCATCGCCCCTGGCCTTCCTGGCTCTCCATGTCTCTCATTCTTCGTTAGGCCATGTCACCTCATGGAGGTGCTGGTGGGTGGTACCCATGGACCGACCAATGGTAGGGGGTGCTCCAGCACTGGCTGACCCTCTATTGGGTCTGCCCCTAGTCATATTTCAACTTTCCAATAGCTTCTAACCTTCAAATCCAATTTTTCATTTTACAAAGTCTAACCCTTGACTATAATTCCCCAACATTGCTTAATACCGCGAGCACGGCTATCCGAATAGGTTTTACGCTCTGCAGAGATTATGCGCTTCACCCACATGATATGATCGTCTCTTGTTGCCATGCAATTAACACACATCCGTTGGTGTGTCAGTGGAGAGATCATGACAAAGCTTTTACAAAAGATCTATCTTAACTTAGTACTATCCGCTAAGGTTTCAATATTTAAGGGTTCAACTACCACAACAGGGTCCTCCTCTTGCGCCATGTGAGTTGACCCATGAACCCGAGACTCGCACCGCCATTAGTGGTACCAAAGCTAAAATATTGCTAATTAATCAGCTAGGTTGTCCCATTCCAAACATGTCATTGCATGTTTGACTCAAGTCAAAGGCTTGTAAAGTTAAGTCCTTTAGATGACTAGGGCGAGACTTCCATATACTCTCTGCCCTTCGGTGCACCTTGGTACACTGCCCCTTGCCACTTGCCTCAAACAAAATGATTACCAATGTAAATTTAACACAGGATGAGGATGAATTTCGCTGGAAATTGTGCCAATCGGGACAATTTTCGGTAAAGTCTCATTACCTGGCGCTGATTAAAAGTGATGTTCCTAATTTCAACAAGCGCTTATGGAAGCTAAAAGCCCCACTAAAAATTAAAGTGTTTTTGTGGTATCTTAGACGAGGGGTCATTCTGACCAAGGACAATTTGGCGAAACGTAATTGGCAGGGTAGTCAAATTTGTTGCTTTTGTCACAAAATGGAGACAATTAGGCATCTTTTCTTTGTTGTCGATTTGCTCGTATGGTGCAGGGTTTTTGTATTTAGCTTGGGGCATTACTAGACCTATTAGTGTTTCTAATATGTTTGGGAGCTGGCTTGTTTGTATTCCGAAGGGTATTAAAAATGCTGCTTTACTAGGAGCTGCAACTATTTGTTGGTCTCTTTGGTTAAGCAGGAATGCTATAGTCTTTGAAAGGAAATCCAACTCTTCCCCGTAGCAGGTTATCTATGCTGCGTCCCATTGGCTGCGTACATGGGCTGTGCTACAGAAGCCGGATTTGCGAATTATTATGGTGGAGATTTCGCATCGATTGATGCAGGTGGCCAAGGATTTTTTTCCCAGGTGCATGGGTGGTGGTCTAGTCTTCGGATTGATAGTCGATAGTGTGTGTGTGTTTTCGTTTTTTTCTGGGCTATTGTGGGGACCCGGATTACCAAATCCGAACCCTCTGTGTTTCAACCGCTTAGTCCAGAACAGCTAAGCGACACAACAGACAAAGATGATGATAACACAACACGTACATATCATAAAGTAAACAACAGAATAAGCAAAGAGTGTAACAACATCATCACATTATTACAAGTATGGATCCTTACGGCTTAAGTGAAAATGTAGCAATGAAAAGTAGAACTAAAAGGGCTAATCGGTGTGCCCACAGCAACCGATAAGCACGCCCCTAGAAGATCGCGTCATCCTCCTCATCAAAGTCTTCACCACAGATGTCGAACGGGAATCGCAGGCTCGATCTCTTCATCGCTTTATGGAATAAGCACTCACGATGAAAAGCGAGGTGAGTATGCAACATACTGCAAGTCTCTAAACTTAATGCAAGTAACTAAATGCAAGGCTTAAACAAAGGATGGCATATATGGTTCATTTTGCATAAAGCAGAATTTAAAATTTAAATACAAGTACTAAATTCATAAAGCAAAGATTTAACAAAATGTAAATAGCATAATTAATTAAATTGAAGTATAACAATTTTTCCGATTCCAACTACCGGTTGGCTCCAACCGCCAAACTAAAATCCGGAGCTCTAGCGCTCATGATTCCCAACCACATTTTCATTTTAAACCAAATCATCATTTTTCCATTTAAAACCAAAAACCGAAAATCTACTATGTGAAAGCTGCCCACGCTTGCCCTTGTCCGTGGGCATGGCTACTCAAGTAGTTTTAAGACTCGCAGAGTGGTACACTTTACCCACATGACATGATCAACCCTTTCGCCAAGCTATTGACACACTTCCTTTGGTGTGCTTGCAGGAGATCATGACAAGGCCTTTACAATGCATATACCGCATCGACTACCACCGAGGTTTCACATTGTTAGGGCATCCCACCCAGTACAGAAGCCCCCTCTTGCGCCTTGCAAGTACCATCCCGGCAAACCGCACAACCCAAATGGCGAAGTCAAATAACGATACATGCAAATTACTTAGCAGTGTCGCACTCCATAATAGACATGTGGTTGTATCAGATAGCATGGCCCAAGGTAACACACGACCGGTCCTTAATTGACTAGGGCGGACAATCACATTCCAAAATTTTTGTGCATCCCGCACCCGCCATACAACCAATCCGCCCCGGTCTAAACCATTTTTCGCTTTTATTTTCAAATTAATACCGGCAACACCAATTGCCATACTTTCCACAATTCATTTTGAATCAAATATGAAAGCATTTCCATAATGGTAAGGTACCGACGTGAATAAGCATGGCTAAGCATTTTCTACCGTTCCCATAATAAAATGTTTACCATTAATTACAGTAATTAGTTTCCTAGGGTGTCAAGGGTTGGCAATATTAATACCAATGTGGGCATAGCAAAGTTGGAATTTAACTAAGCATTAAAATGACATTAAAGTACGGTACGCAAATTAATGAGCATGCAATACTTTAAAACAAAATAGCATTTCATAAACTTGGGTTCAATATGGTCAAGGAGACTTGCCTTCAACCTCTCCCGCTGCTGCTACCTCTGTCGGATGCTCCGCTCGCTCAACCGATGCGTCGTCTACACGCGAAACACGCAAACCGAGACAAGAAATAAATAAAACAGAAATAAATAAAATCCAAAAATTCATAAAAATGACACCAACAGATAGATCTTGATTTTATATGAATTTAGAAATTTGAATCGTGCGATTCGGAGTTCGAACGGAGGAGAACGGGCCTTCCGAAGTTTAAATGGAAGAAAATCAGGAAAATCGGAAAGGATTGACACGTGTCGATACGCTATTGGCTGGTAATTCAGAAATTCGGTAAATCAGTAAATAAGAAATATGTGCGCTGACAAGTGGGGCCCAGGTGTCATTGACACGGTCCACCTAAACTGGGTTCACAGAGGGTTGCACTGTGATAGGGGTGAGGTGGTGATGTGGCACGGACGTGGCGTGCACGTGGTGGACACGCAAGTAGCTAGGGCCTACGTGGCGTGGACGTGGCACCAACGTGGCATTGATGTGGTAGACATGTGTGCGGTGGTGGTGACATGGCGACGATGTGGTACGGACGCAGCGTGTACGTGGCAGACATGTTGGTTCGGGTGCTGACGCGGCGTGACACGCATGCTACGGCGGTGATGTGGCCAACTCGTGGCGTGTCGTGGTGAGGAGGTGGCCACCACGTGGAGGTGACAAGGCAGAGAGCTTGGAGTCTTACTGTGCGGAACCGGTGGCGCAGATCCAGACCGTTGAAAGCCGATCGGACGGACGGCGTTGAAGGAAGGAGTTCGACGGCGCGGAGCAGTGCTATCCCACCGGAGTCGGTGAAGACGGCACGCAAGACGGCGTTGGACCAACGGATCGGCCACGGGTTTGAGTGGATTAGAGGAAGATCAACACGGCGGACTCAATGGTACCAAGAATCGGGGCGGAGACTCACCGGAGGTGCAAGAAAACGGCAGAGAAATACTCGGGCTTCACTGCGAACTCCGGCGAGCTCGTGTGGGTAGATGGCGGCGTCTCCGGCGGCGAGACTTGAGGGGAAAGTTGCGGCGCAAGGTGGAGAGCATGGCACGGAAGCCGGAGAGCGTTTTTATAGCCTAGGGTTGCGTGTAGAGGCGCGGAAGTCAAGGGCGATCTGTGCGGCGCAGGTTACGGGCGGCGGCGGGCTTCAAGGAGATGTGGACACACGGGAGGCGTTGGATCTGGATCGGACGGTGGTGCTCTAGGATTAGGGTTACTGTGGGGTGGCGGCGTCGATTTCGATCGTTGGATCATCGATCGACGGCGGAAACACTAGGGTTTGGGTGATGGGCTGAGAGTGCGGAGCGGGCCGTGCGGGAGTATTGGGCCGGATGAACAGTGGATTCGGCCCGAAGAGGAAGAGATATAAATTAATTTCCGAATTAAGAAAATCCATAAAATCTGAATAAACTTCAAATAAATAGCGAATAAATCCGGAAAAATCCCCAAAAATACAGAAAAATCAAATGAAGCACAAGGAACCCAATAAAAATAAGAAATAATTAATTTGGGCTTAGATTAATCATATTGAATCCTTTTTAAATTCTAAAAATTCAAGTTAAGCTAAATTAAATCCAATAAGTTGCGATGGGTTCGGATTTTGAAATTCAAGTTCCAGGAATTTGAAAAACGGAGTGTTACAAACCTCCCCCCTAACAAGAAATCTCGACCCCGAGATTTGGAACTTCATCGGGGAAAAAGGTTGGGGTAGTCCGTCAAGATCCTCCTCGCGCTCCCGTGTGGCTTCTCTTCCTAGGATGATTGCTCCATCGACTTTCGCCTTGTGATTCCTAGTTGATGTGCGAGAAATAGAGAAGACTTCTATTTTAATTTTAGGTAAGCAGATGAGAGATACTAATACTTTCTACATGTCTCTTTTGTTTAAATAACTAGTATTGTTAATAATCTAATTTATATAGTGGTATGTGGTATGATTAGAATATTTGAGGTGAAAGAAAAGATGCATTGTCATTACTCTCATTTGGGGAAAACTGAATGTTTAATATCAAGAAAGGTATTTGAATACAACGGTTGATCTCAGATAATTCAACGTTAGTGATTTAAATGAGCTGAGAATAAATGTCATTTCGAGTTGACTTTAAATTGGAAAACATGTATAGATAATTCAAGTATTGGGTTGAGGTAAGAGGATTATAAGATGATTCATGGTGATTTAACTTGTTTGCTCACTTTGGTAAACAAAGGGTTTTCATTTTCTTTGGTTTTGAAAACTATGAAGGACTAAAATATATAGACTCAAAAGATTGATTGCAGGAATTGAATACACAAGGACGTACTCAATACCACAACAAGTGCCGTACAATCACATAAGAAAGATGTTTACGCTCAGAGCCCCGATATCGAGGTGGGGTTGTTCTAGACACTTGATTTTCCTAGGTCTTTGAGATAGCTTGGAAATTATTGATGTTTTCCTTGTCGAGGTGAAGTAAAATTCTTCTTGGGTAGGTGTTGGCGAGGTATTCAAGTTCTTCTCGGTTGATACAAGTGACATTACCCATTTTATTTGAAACAACAGAAAGGTTGTTTGCTACTGATATAAAATAGATGATCAGGAAGTGACTAGGATCAAAGAGTTGATCTTAAAATTACACTTATAACCTGGTAAGGTTCAAATACATAAGTATCATACCAAGCACTACGCCTGGCAGGTCATAAACTTCTTTCGCGAATTCATGCTGTAGGTGAATGCCACGAATGATTGGCTTAACATTTTGAGCTGGATTGATATATATTTCTAAGGAAGTGTTTGTCTTCAAATTCTTGAGGTTGCCTTAGAGAATGTTGCGTAGCTTGTCGGGGTTGAGAATGAGGTGGAGTTTGCTTCTTGCTTAAGGCAATAGTTGGCATAATACTTATGTTTTTCATAGCAAAGGCAAATAATATTGACTTTCCGATATATTTTTTTACCAGACAATTATTCATTGGTGTTATTAGAAATATGAATAGATGACGATTGAGATTGAGGATAAAGTTGAGCAGAATTCTTCTAAGACAAGCATCTTCGCTCAATCGCCTTTTCTTTATCTCGCTTCTTCTGTGAACTGCTTGATTTTATTTCTTCTATTCTTGGAGTTATAAACTTGATCGCTGAAATTTTGGTATGTCTACGACTATAGGAGATATTTGTTCAACTTGTGGACATCGTTTAGAATTTGGTTCTTTTCGTGATGCTTGAAGCATTCACGCTTTTCTCATGATGTCATATTCAGTTATTTGTATACTTAATATTATCTTGTGAATTTCAATTTGTTGTTTCTCATAACATTATTTAGCCTAATGACTTTCTTTATCAAACAAGGAACATGCCATTGGAGATTACCATTTACTACTTTCTTAATGAAGGTAGTTAGGATCAAGTGTTATTTCTATAATTCCTTAAGTGATATTTCTTGTGTGGCTGGTTTTCTTCCTCTTTTGATCACCAAATCTTGAGCAAAATTGTATTGGCAACTATCAGATCAAGGGCATTGAACTAGACAATAATCTTGACATTCACAAGGGCAACAAGCGATATTGCTTACAAGATATTTTCTAGGAGAATGATTTCCTTCACAGCCGGAGCAATTGATTGCACTCTCATCAATGACATGACCTATTTCTCCATAGCGAGTGCAAGCACGAACTTCGGACTGACTGGGTTGACAATACTTCAAAGAACAATGTGTAGGTATCAAATAAGATATAGAAGTAGGTTTCTAGTTTAAACCATTTCCTTTTCTGATAGAAGCTGCACCAATATTAGAAATATCTTGTGCGAGTTTTTAGAACAGAAAGGTGTGCATTTGGTGATTTGTCCAATTATGGTGAGCATTTACACCATGGTTACAGATTCTAACATTTTTTTTCTTTTTTTGTGAACATTGAGAAAGTGGAGAGTTATGACGATTGCTATGTCGAAAGGAAGTGCTCTAGCTAAATACAACGAATTTGGTTGAACTATGGTAGGATTATCATTTCTTGGCAAAGGAGTGTCTTGCGGGGTTTCATTTAATTAGATGAGGAGTGTTAGTAGTTTACACCGAGAATCATTAGTAAGAATAAGCTAATTTACAGAGATATATAGAGCATGTTAAAATATTTGAGGAGGGCTGAAGGTCAATTATAAAGGCTAAAAAAATAAATTTTATTACTCATTACTTTAGTAGATGTATTAATGAATTGTGTCGCAGACATCCTGCAACAATATTTATTAGAGTAAAGCTACTTAGATGGAATTCTGTTGGGTTACACGGCAACAATTCGTCCTTTAAAATCTTATTTTAGGAAAGGTTTCTATGCGGATTAAGTAGTTTTTGGCTTGGGTTATAAGGCAACGTTTCGTTCTTTAAAAATTTCCTTAATTAAATTTTTCTTATTAGGTAGGGTTAACACATCGTAAATTTCAACCTAGTGGTTTAACATTCACGAGAGTAACCCGAAAACAATACAAAAGATTTACAACAAAATTTCAATAACACATAAACAATATGTATACATTTTGCTTAGTATGTAGGAAGGGTATCTATGGTTTTTCTTCTACTTGCTTAATCATATATATTTCGCATAAGAGGTTTACTATATCGCTAGAATAATATGTAGCTCGATATTGCTAGCTTTTATCATAGGCTATTCGCAACGAGTTTCTTTTAATTTTTTTTGCACCACTTGTTGTGTTAGTCTTCCAAGGCTTCTATGAAGTCGAAGAGGTTGTGATGCTTCGCTATCCCCATCTTCTTGAAGTTGTCGATACTGACGCCATGATATTGCCGACTTGTTACCGTAATTCTTTTCAAAAGATTTGTTTGTGGTTTTCATTTCGCAAAAAGAATAAGAAAAGAAATACTTCTAAAAGGATGACTTAAGAGTGAAGAAAGAAAATTCTACACAAGGAAACGAGTACATCAATAAGGAGACTAAATTCTATAGATTAGAAAAGAGTATATGTATAACTGATGCAACTCTCTTTATATCTCTTTTAGAAAAATAGGACTTTCAATTCTTCCAGTTTTCATTTAAACAACCATTCAAGCTTTCCATTCGTAATACGTAACTTTTACGGTTCTAGCTCATTTTATGGTATATAATCTAGATAAGCAATGAGGTGAGTTTTAAAACATGATTAGAAATTATTATTGATCATTAAGTTTTAACTAGCCTAAAGCAAAGATAAGCTAGTTTGGTGTTGCTATTGTGGTAAGATCTTAACTTGGTTTATATATGAATGGTGTGATCTCAAGCAAAGCTAAGAGTAGTAATGGAGATTGTATTACTAATCTCATTGAGGTTTTATTTTAAGAAAGGTTGATGACCATAATGGTTACACTGGTAAGAAGTTCTATGAAAAGGAGATAACTTTGTGGAAGTTTTATAGAGATAAGAGATAAACTATTTTATAACTTCTTAGTTTTCCTATGGGTTAAATTTTCCATATTCACACATAAGGACAACTTATTGTGAAACTTTAACCAAGAGGTTAAGTTTACACATAAATCAGTCCTGACATTCAGGATAAAGACCAATTTCAAGTAGCGAAACATAACGACAACGTAAATTGCTCTATATAACTAGAGCGGAATAATATGCTACACGTAAGGGTGCTTATCTTATGGTAGGTTCTAATATATTCTAATCTTCCGCTTTTTTCTATTGGGTGACGTGGTCTCTTCATGAAGTAAAATCTTCAAGTTTTACTTCTGCTTTGTCGAGGGTAGCGAAATGTTGCATGTTCCCTTGAGATGGTTGTCGCATACATTGTAGTCTTCATCGACTGGCATGAAGGATGACAGCGACGTGTCTCGAACATCTTCGTAAGTAATAGCGAAGATAAACCATCAAGTAGAATTACTTTTAAGGAAAGAGGTATTTGTTTACAAAACAAATTGAAGGTAGGGGTAAGAGTAGCATCTTAAGGATGAGGAAAGAATAGCAAAGTCTACATTTTGCAAATACACTAGCTTCGTAAAATATGATTTTGAATTGGTTTATTCCAATGCTAACGACCATTCTAACTAGGGTTATGCGACCTACAATGATATGGCTCGATACCACCTCTGTGGGGACCCGGATTACCAAATCCAACCCTCAGGTTTCAACCGCTAGTCCGTGAACAAGCTAGCGCACACAATCGTCTGATGATGATAACACAACATATCATAAAGTAAACAACAAGAATAAGCAAAAGAGTGTAACAACATCATCACATTATTACAAGTATGGATCCTTACGCTTAAGTGAAAATGTAGCAATGAAAAGTAGAACTAAAAGGGCTAATCAGCAGCCCACAGTAACCGATCGGGCACGCCCTAGAAGATCGCGTCATCCTCCTCATCAAAGTCTTCACCACAGATGTCGAACGGGGAATCGCAGGCTCTGATCTCTTCATCTGCTTTATGGAATAAGCAGCCCCGCGATGAAAAGCGAGGGTGAGTATGCAACATACTCGCAAGTCTCGAAAACTTAATGCAAGTAACTAAATGCAAGGCTTAAACAAAGGATGGCATATATGGTTCATTTTGCATAAAGCAGGAATTTAAAATTTAAATACAAGTACTAAATTCATAAAGCAGCATTTAACAAAATGTAAATAGCATAATTAATTAAATTGAAGTATAACAATTTTTCCAGATTCCAACTACCTGGTTGGCTCCAACCGCCAAACTAAAATCCGGGAGCTCTAGCGTCATGATTCCCAACCACATTTTCATTTTAAACCAAATCATCATTTTTCCATTTAAAACCAAAAACCAGAAAATCTACTATGTGAAAGCGTTCCACGCTTGCCCTTGTCCGTGGGCATGGCTACTCAAGTAGTTTTTAAGACTCTGCAGAGCTGGTACACTTTACCCACATGACATGATCAACCCTTTCGCCAAGCTATTGACACACTTCCTTTGGTGTGCCGCAGGAGATCATGACAAGGCCTTTATAATGCATATACCGCTATCGACTCACCATGAGGTTTCACCATTGTTAGGGCATCCTACCCAATCTGAAGCCCCTCTTGCGCCTTGCAAGTACCATCGACAAACCGCACAACCCAAATGGCGAAGTCAAATAACGATACATGCAAATTACTTAGCAGTCGCACTCCATAATAGACATGTGGTTGTATCAGATAGCATGGCCCAAGGTAACACACGACCGGTCCTTAATTGACTAGGGCGACAATCACATTCCAAAATTTTTGTGCATCCCGCACCGCCATACAACCAATCCGCCTTGCCTAAACCATTTTTCGCTTTTATTTTCAAATTAATACAAGAACACCAATTGCCATACTTTCCACAATTCATTTTGAATCAAATATGAAAGCATTTCCATAATGGTAAGGTACCGACGTGAATAAGCATGGCTAAGCATTTTCTACTGCTCCCATAATAAAATGTTTACCATTAATTACAGTAATTAGTTTCCTAGGGTGTCAAGGGTTGGCAATATTAATACCAATGTGGGCATAGCAAAGTTGGAATTTAACTAAGCATCAAAATGACATTAAAGTACGGTACGCAAATTAATGAGCATGCAATACTTTAAAATAAAATAGCATTTCATAAACTTGGGTTCAATATGGTCAAGGAGACTTGCCTTCAACCTCTCCCCGCTGCTACTCTCGCTTGGATGCTTCGCCAAGCCAACCGATCGTCGTCTACATGTGAAACACGCAAATCGAGATAAGAAATAAATAAAACAGAAATAAATAAAATCCAAAAATTCATAAAAATGACACCAACAGATAGATCTTGATTTTATATGAATTTAGAAATTTGAATCGTGCGATTCGAAGTTCGAACGGAGGAGAACGGCCTTCAAGTTTAAATGGAAGAAAATCAGAAAATCGGAAAGGATTGACACGGTCGACACGCTATTGGCTGGTAATTCGGAAATTCGGTAAATCAAGAATAAGAAATATGTGCGCTGACAAGTGGGGCCCAGGTGTCATTGACACGGTCCACCTAAACTGGGTTCACAGAGGGTTGCACTGTGATAGGGGTGAGGTGGTGATGTGGCACGGACGTGGCGTGCACGTGGCGGACACGCAAGTGGCTAGGGCCTACGTGGCGAGGACGTGGCACCGACGTGGCATTGATGTGGTAGACATGTGTGCGGTGGTGGTGACATGGCGACGATGTGGTGCGGACGCAGCGTGTACGTGGCAGACATGTTGGTTCGGGTGCTGACGCGGCGTGACACGCATGCTACGGCGGTGATGTGGCCAACTCTTGGCGTGTCGTGGTGAGGAGGTGGCCACCACGTGGAGGTGAGAAGGCAGAGAGCTTGGAGTCTTACTGTGCGGAACCGGTGGCGCAGATCCAGACCGTTGAAAGCCGATCGGACGGACGGCGTTGAAGGAGGGAGTTCGACGGCGCAGAGCAGTGCTATCCCACCAGAGTCGGAGAAGACAGCGCGCAAGACGTTGATGGACCAACGGATCGGCCACGGGTTTGAGTGGATTAGAGGAAGATCAACACGGCGGACTCAATGGTACCAAGAATCGGGGCGGAGACTCACCGGAGGTGCAAGAAAACGGCGGAGAAATACTGGAGCCATCGCGAACTCTGGCGAGCTCGTGTGGGTAGATGGCGGCGTCTCCGGCGGCGAGACTTGAGGGGAAAGTTGCGGCGCAAGGTGTAGAGCATGGCACGGAAGCCGGAGAGCATTTTTATAGCCTAGGGTTGCGTGTAGAGGCGCGGAAGTCAAGGGCGGTCTGTGCGGCGCAGGTTACGGGCGGCGACGGGCTTCAAGGCGACGTGGACGCACGGGAGGCGTTGGATCTGGATCGGACGGTGGTGCTCTAGGGTTAGGGTTACTGTGGGGTGGCGGCGCCGATTTCGATCGTTGGATCATCGATCGACAGCGAAACACTAGGGTTTGGGTGATGGGCCGAGAGTGCGGAGCGGCCAGACAGGAGTATTGGGCGGATGAACAAAGGATTCGTCCCAAGAGGAAGAGATATAAATTAATTTCCGAATTAAGAAAATCCATAAAATCCGAATAAACTTCAAATAAATCAAATAAATAGCGAATAAATTCGGAAAAATCCCCAAAAATACAAAAAAATCAAATGAAGCACAAGGAACCCAATAAAAATAAGAAATAATTAATTTGGGCTTAGATTAATCATATTGAATCCTTTTTAAATTCTGAAAATTCAAGTTAAGCTAAATTAAATCCAATAAGTTGCGATGGGTTCGGATTTTGAAATTCAAGTTCCAGGAATTTGAAAAACGGAGTGTTACAGCTGTGTGCTTCTTGTTAAGCAGAGGCCGGGAGAAGTTTCAAGGACTTGTATCTTCTCGATGTAATGTTCTTGAAATTAATAAAATCTTCCTTTATCTAAAACAAAATGATTACCACCCCAGTTAATTACCAAGCACTACGTGCTATGAACAAGTCAATATCGTTGCGTGACATCTCTCACTACTACAACTCAATATCATTATGTAATAACACCTAACACATCAATTCATAATCATATTTCATATTCCATTAGTCAAGATAAACTTTTGGTATTTCATAAGACATGTGATGTACGTGGCATAGCTAAGCATACTAACACAATCTAAACAAACCAAGTTAATTTTAATATTAACCAACAATCTAGAGTGCAATCGATCATGGCTTACAAATGACAAGCTAGGGTATAGGTCAATTGGACAGATTAGCTAGATCCTAATTTAATTTTAAATAGTTATGCACATAAAATAACATGCAATAATTAAAACCATATCGCGATTTTATAAACTGGGTTCAACATAATCAAAGCACAACTTACCTTAAAAAAGGTCTTGTTCTTTCTCTAGAACCTACTCTTGACTCAATGGATCTTCCTCGAACGCTCCGAGCACTTCGACGTCTATGCGTAACGAAAGAGGATACCAAATGATACCAAAATAAAGAGCAAAAAAAACTCCAAAAACCAAATAAAATCCACCATTACATAGATCTCAATTGTACAAATTATTAGAAATTTGAATCACCTCAATCGGAGCTCGTATGAGAGAGAACGAGCTCTTGAAATATTCGAAAATCATAAAAATCAGAAATTAGAAAACCAAATAATAACTAAATTATTTTTCTATTGAAAAAGTCTTTTATTATGCATGCGTGACATTAGCGCCGGACTCTAACCACCCAGAATATGACACGTGTCCCTGATCTATAGAATGAGTCCACGGACTAGGTCCACCGTCTCCGGCTTGATCACGAGAGATCGTGTCCATGCAATTCATAGTCCGACATGGGACCCACGACGCCGATTTGGTCGACATGTGTGGCATCGACCACATCGCACCTGCACCGCCACGTGAGCTAACACCTCGTGAAAAGCCGACGTGGCGGCCTCATGGATACATCGCCACAACAACGGAGCTTACCACATTGGATGGTGGTGCTCGCACTCTGTGGGTCATGGTGACAATTAGACACGAAATTGGGTCGGGCCTGTGGGCAAAGACGAGCACAAATCAAATCGTTGGCACGGCACGACCCGACCCAATTCTAATGGGCGGGCAAGACAACCGAATACGGCCGGGCCGGCCCGATTCTAGGCATGATGGGCGCCAAGACGCCCAATCATTCGGGCCGTGCTTAAGCAAGACTACCGATTGAGCCCAGATAGGAAGTGAATAGCATGCATTACGATCCAGATACTAGGAGACACTCCATTAATTAAATAGAGCAGCATTACAGATACGAGGAGCCACACCATTAATTAGAAAGTGAATAGCATTAGTGCATTACAAGATGATGATACAAGGAGCCAGAAGCAATTACATTAGTCTCTTCGTTCCTCGTAGGGCGTGACGCGTAGTAGACAAGAGTATACATGTTCTTGACTCTTTGAGTTCTTCTTCTTCAAGAGTTCACTTCAGTTCAACATTTCTTTCTTGATTCACGATCGTCGATCCACTGGACTGCATCAGGCCACCGCCCACTGTGCACACCACGCACCACCGATCAAGAAGGCAATGAGTAACAAGTCGAACGACGTAACCGCCCAAAGAAGAGGAAATGAAGAAGAAAAGGGCTGCCACAAGAGGGCCACGACCACAATGCACCACGTGAGTTAGCTCACCATCTCATGATTCTCATCTTCACTCGCCCAAACATCCAGATTTCATATTTTAGTGATTCACCCAAACTCTACCCAAGAAAACAAGATTGCTCGTGCATGTGATTCTATATTTTAGTGATTCTATATGTATGTGCATGTGAAGTCTCAGATGCATCATTTATTTATTCCTAATGTCTAGATTTCATGATTCTTGCCATCACAATCTATTATCATCATTTTGATGGCGAACGATCTTCTTGTCATCACAATCTATTATCATCAAAATGATTTTGTAAAAATTGCAATGTAAAGTGTGTCTTGTGATGGCAAGAAGATCGCTTGCCGCTTGTGCTGCACTTGTTCATTTGTTCTTGTGTTCTCATGCAATGCTCGGCAAAGGTCGCAATCAATAATAGACAAATCATGGTTCTAAATCTCACTGTCGGCTTTTGCTTTTGCCTCCGTGTAAAGATGACCACATTAATCCACGCCAACTCTCCCCAAGTATGGGAGACTATGGCATGGATGATACGCACTTGGATGGCATGGAGGGCTATGAGGACGCCGCAATGGCTAATGTTGGATATGAGGGTCTACTCCATCCGCAGCAGCCTGAGTAACCTTCAAGTGGTGATGGTGGCGTTGCGACACGATGTCGGCTGCACCACCAACCTTCGGTGGAAGCACTTGCAAGGGCGAATGTTGGAAACATTTTACAAAGCTTAACCGATTTCCGACGGTGTAAAAGCAGTAATTGCAACATGTGGGCATCAGAAGACAGATTTAAGTGCATGTTCGAGTGGAGGCACAGGACATTTAAATCGGCACTACAAGGCATGCTTAAAAAGTTAGGACAGACACAAGGAGGAGTGCAAACACAACTAAACTTTTCAGTGACAAGACTGTAAGTACTTGGGTTTACAATCCACAGTAGCAAGAGATGAAATAGCACGATATATTGTCTCTAAAGATCTACCAATTATGATGGGTGAAAGCCGTAATTTTCAAAGAATGATTCAACAGCCTTTTGCCCACAATATCGACTTGTCACTAGAAAAACTACCAAATCGATATAATATCATTATATAAGAAAGAGCTATCTATCTTTGAAAGAAAAGTTCCTTAAAGTCCAAGATTCATTTGCTTTAACTTCGGATATTTGGACTTCATCACATCAAAGAACATGTTATATTAGTGTTGTTGCACATTATTTAGATGAAGGATACACTCTAAATAAGAGAGTCATAGGATTTAAGCTCATGGATGATTCACACATTGGAGATGCAATTGCCAAACATATACTTGAAGTAGTTCAAGATTTTAAGATACAAGATAAGATTCTTTCATTACTCGATAATGCTTCTTCAAATACCACCGCCATGGATTTTCTTGGGCCTCATATTCAATCATACATAAATGGATATGTTATTCATCAAAGTGTGTGTGTCACATTAGTAATCTGGTTGTTCAGATGGTATAACAAATGATTAGCAAATATTTAAACAACATACGTCATTGCTCGTTACATTTCTAGTAGTCCTCAAGTCGCTCATAAGTTTCTTTGGGTATTGCAGGTTAATAATAAGCGACCAAGAAAGTTCGGTCTTGATATGAAGGTAAGGTGGAATTGACGTACATCATGCTAAAAAGCTAGATGGGTATGAAAAAATTATTACCGTCTTTGTGAACGTAAATGTCAAGATAGTAATTTGGTACTAATCGATTCGATTGGATTGTTGCTAGTTGTTTTAGAGATTTTTACTCACATTTTATGCAAAGAACTAATGTTCTATCTCGGTATTTATTATCCTACATCATGCTTAGTAATTGAATATATTTGGTTAATTGTCGAGGCATTTGCTAAGTATAGGCATGATCCACATTTAAGCTCTATTGTTGCACCAATGGAGGTAAAATTTCTGAAATATTTTGGTTCTATATCACATATTTATTGTTTTGCTACCATTTTTGATCCTCGCAAGAAGTTAGATGGATCAAACCGCTATGGAGGAATAGGAGATGCACTTGATTTAGATTTTTAGAAGCTTACAATCATGTGAAGGATGACTTGTTTCGAGTATACAGCTTGTACTACAAGAAGTATGGCGAAAGTGAGATGGAATCATGTGCTGCTGACCAGGAGACAGATACATCTGATATGAGCTTGACATCACACTTGTGGAAGAGAGGGAAGGGCAAAGAAACGACTAGCTCAACCTCGAGTCAAAGGTGGAATCCTAATGCTGAACTTAATCACTACCTTTCTACTAACTTTGCAGCCACAGATCGAACGCTAAGGGGCGAGAAGGTGAAGCTCCTAGAATGGTGGAGGGAACATCAATATAGCTTTCCGGTCCTATCACATTTCACAAGGGATATTCTAGTCGTTCCAGTCTCTACGGTTTCCTCTGAGGCAACATTTAGCACGGTTGGGAGAATAATAGAAGAAAGAAGATCATCTCTTTCACCTGAGACAGTGGAGGCAATTACTTGCCTCAAAGATTGGCAGAGAGCGGATGAAAGGAAGCAACATCAATTAGAGGATCCAGAGCTTGAGCAGGCATTTCAAGATTTTGTTGGCTCTAGCTCTCACGGAATACAAACTCACACGAACACACACCGAGTCACACACAAGCACTCTCTTTATTGAATGAATCTAGCAAGAATAGCACACGACAAAGACCTCTTGCTTTTACACATGCACTCACACTTCTCATTCACCTCAAGAACACCGGTATTTAAACACAAGAGCTCGCCCTCTATCTCGCCACAAGACCCGGACAAGGTCGACCACGCTCGCATGCAAGCACAACTCACTCACCCACAACCGCATGACCGGTCCAGATCGCATGCATGCTCGCTTATGCGTGATCCTCATGACCCGTTCTAGCAAAGACTACATGCATGCATGCCTACTCCTTCCAAAAGATCGCACCTCACTGCTAATCTTGAAGACTCACGCACTACTTCTCGCTCACCAAGACTCACCGCCACCCATCTCCATGACACACACATACACTCACATTGCACAAACACTCACTTTTAACTCAAAACACTAAACAAATCAAGATTAAGTCTAACAATCACCCCTAATCTTGATTGCCTTTATTTTGCACCTCCACACCGGACTTCACAACAGTGGGCTCGCTGTCAAGATTCGCCACGGCGAAGTTGCGCCACACCCTTGGTCACCTTCTTGGCTCTGTGGCACTCATCGCCAAAGTGCCCATACTCACCACAGCTTGCGGCAATGATCTTGGACTTGTCAAACTGCCGTGGTACTTCTTCTGTCGCCGCCGCCGCCGAGGCTCGCGCTGCGCTTCTTCAAAGAACTATGGCCTCCCACTGCACGCTGCGTGAGTCGCGTTTCGCGGCGCCACCAAACAACTTCTCTCTTCCTTGTCACGCCGCCTTTGTAGACTCTCGAACGCCCGCAGACGCCTCGACAACTTCCGCCATCGACATCGCCGACACATCCCCCATTGCTCAATGGTGCTCACAATGGGTAGGAACTTGTCGGGACGGAACGCAAGAGCTTCTCGATGACGTTGCCTCCTCCACTTTCGCGTCGAGAGTGCGATCTCGCTCACGACAAAGGGTCACCTTCAAAACAAACTCATTAACTTTTTCAGACTCACCCATGTACATGCCATCAAGCTCCCTCTTGAGGGTTTGTACTGGCCTTCTTGACGCGTTCTTCACCCATGTTCATCTCCTTGAGAGCGCCCCACGCCTCCTTCGCCGCCTCCTTCTCGGATATGGCCATCACCACGGCCTCCGCACAGCTTGGACAATGGCGGCGAGAGCCATTTGGTCCATCTTCTCGCGTCCGCCTTTGCCCTCCACGGCAGCCCACACGCTTTGTGCGCGCATGAAGATCTTCATCTTCACCGCCCACACCCCGTAGTTGTTCTCCGACAGCATGGGGTAACGCACTGTCACCCCCGCCTCCTTCACTTGTTGCACCACCAACTCATGGCCACCACGGTTAACGTCGACGTCGTCGCCGCCACGATCTCTAGCAGGTGGTGGTGATTCCGATCCCGCACTTCGAGTTCGAGGCATCACCACAAGATCAGTAGGCTCTGATACCAATTGTTGGCTCTAGCTCTCACGGGAATACAAACTCACACGAACACACACTGAGTCACACACAAGCACTCTCTTTATTGAATGAATCTAGCAGCAATAGCACACGACAAAGACCTCTCGCTTTTACACATGCACTCACACTTCTCATTCACCTCAAAGAACACCGGTATTTAAACACAAGAGCTCGCCCTCTATCCGCCACAAGACTGGACAAGGTGACCACGCTCGCATGCAAGCACAACTCACTCACCCACAATCCCATGACCGGTCCAGATCGCATGCATGCTCGCTATGCGTGATCCTCATGACCCATTCTAGCAGCACTACATGCATGCATGCCTACTCCTTCCAAAAGACTGCACCTCACTGCTAATCTTGAAGACTCACGCAACTACTTCCTGCTCACCAAGACTCAGCAGGCCACCCATCTCCAAGACACACACATACACTCACATTGCACAAACACTCACTTTTAACTCAAAACACTAAACAAATCAAGATTAAGTCTAACAGATTTGAACGGTGATGAGTAATATGTAATTTGGTACTAAGATTTGAATATGGTTCTGTACTCTTTTCCTTACAGAGGGAACCCTATAGTGGGGTGTAAGGTTTTTAACGAGGCAGAACCTATTAATAAAAATTAGTTCCCTCAAATTGCATCGAAGTTTTAAAGCCAATCAAAGTTTTTAATCGCAAAATAATAGTACAATACACAAAAAATTAAAATAGAATAGAGCACTAAAACTACACAACAATGGAAAACAGGGACCATCGGATTCATGACTGCCTCAAAAGAGATAAATCTGTATCATGGCATCTGATGCAGACATGACCATAAACCATTATGTTGTACCAAGATACAAAATAAAGCCTAATTACAGTATGTTTTCACTTACAAGTGGGTGTAGCAAGCTTCAGAGTGCGGAAGCAGATGTCATAGAGAGCCTCGTTGTAAAGGACCATGCACTCATCAGCATTCTCGACAAGTTGATGAACAGAGAGTGTAGCATTGTAAGGTTCGACCACAGTGTCAGACACCTTTGGTGATGGGAAAACTGAGAATGTCAGCATCATCCTATCCGGGTACTCCTCCCTGATCTTTGAGATGAGCAGGGTACCCATACCAGAACCAGTTCCTCCTCCCAAAGAGTGGCAGACTTGAAATCCTGCGGTAAATGAAATGCATATGTTATTTTGGACCTAATTTTCAGTCAATGTGGGAATTCAATAACTATAATCTTGTTTTCAAAAGTTCAGGACATCCAGATATACACATATAGCAAATTGCAACACAACAAACACATTAAGCTGAACCATAAGCACTTATGCTTGAGAAAGCAGCATCGAATGTACTATACTGATGAGATACAAGAATTTACTCAGTGGAGCATTAAGGAGTCAACATCTACTCAGTAATATATGCACACATCATTTTTGCAATCAGAGGATGCAACAGAACCAAACTCAAGGATACAAGACTGCTCAAAGGCAAAATCTTAACTAGTCCCAGTAACCACCAAATTACCATGCCCATCGATTATACCATTCTAGCTCGCCGTTATCATTATGAAGAGCAATCAATAAATCCCAATTATTCAACAAGTATAAGACAACGTCACTGCCAGTTGCATGGCTTTAACAACCCCAAAAAAACCTCATCCATCTAAATGCTTATACTAAAATTACGATGCAGAAAAAAGCGGCAATGTGCTTTTGCAGCTAAGCAGAACAAAATCCAATCATATCTACCAAACGAACACAGAAATGACAAATGAAATGGCCAGATCCATCCTATAGGCTCATAACTACACGAGAAAGGCAACAAAGTTGTCGGCAACTAGCAAATCTACTCGGCCGTTCACTAGATCTCGGCAGTTAGAAGTTAGAACTGCACAAAACAGCACGGCAAACATTAATCCATCAAAACTATCCGACATATTTCCCCCAACACCAGCACAAGCAGAACGCGAACCCTAAGCGCAAAAATTCACCATTGATGCCGATCTTAATCCTCGTTGCACACAAGGACACACCACGGAAATCACACCAACAAAAAAAATCAGCAAAAACACCATCCAAAATCACAAAGAACTAGGCGCACGAAAATGACGGCGTTACCCATGGGAATGTGAGGTAGCCGGCGTTACCCGGCCGCAGCCACGCCGCATCCCCTCGGCCGCGCCGCCAGCGAAGGTCGCCGGTTGCCCTCCGCCGCCGGCCGGTGGTGGATCTGTGCTCTCTTGGATCTAGAATGCGCCGCCTGCGAGTACTGGAGAGAGAGGAGATGGGGATGGATTCGATGGAATGGAAGAGGCTGGAAGCCACGTCTGTGCGTGCGAGGGGTAGACGTGCTCGTGCCAGCCCGACCCGAGACGGCCCGACGTGCTTTCGTGCCGGGCTGGGCCTCTAAAATAACGCTTCGTGTCAGCCCGACCCGGCACGGGAATAAGGGCGGGCCGTGTCGGCACGATTGAACCAGGCACGAGGCACAATGGGCCTGGGCTGTGCCGGCCCGGCCTGGCCCAATTCCCAGGTCTAGTGACAAGCAAGAAGGGCGCTACCGAATAGAGCTCGACGAGATAGTTCTAGTGACACGCTCAGATGCTACATCTTTTTTCGATAAAGGAAGCAATTAAATTAAACCAAGAACAGTACATCAAGAGGATACAAAGTCTTGGCCCACTTCCGGTTTCTGTTGAAAACACACAGCCAAAGAGAAAAAAGAGACAAAGAAAATAAAATAGAAAATAAACACACTCTAGTGATCCGCAATCCGAAGACTAGACCGCCACCCATGCGCCTTGGAGAAAAAAGACTTGGCCGCTTTCACCAAAAGTTGCGACCCCACCACAACCCATGCTCAGAATCCTTCCATCAAGAATAGCCCAACCGAAAGCCAGTGGGCTGCCAAGTGGATAACTCAGAAGGAGATAGCAAAGACTTCTTGTTAAAACCGCATCATTTCGCACCTCCAAAGTGACCAAAGACAAAGCCGTCGCTCCAAGCGTAAACAGAGGTTTCAAATCTCTATTGAAGCTACGAGTCCAATTCCCAAACAAATGTTCGACGTTGGCGGGTTGTTTAAGCCGGTTACTAAGTGAAGGACACTCCAAATGCATCAAAATAAACGGCATTCAAAGAACAAATGTTTGATTGTCTCTTTGCTATGGCGTAAGACACATGACAAATCACCCCTCCAATTTCTTTTAGCTAAGTTATCTTTAGTGAGCACCACACCCGTCGCAAGTACCACAAGAAAATTTTAATCTTCAACGAGCTTTTAAGTTCCACTGATTTCTATACTCATTAGGGGTGTTTTTGAGCATTAAGGCATCATAATGAGATTTTACCGAGAACTGGCCATTTGAGGTTAGGTTCCAGTAAAAGATATCTTGATCTTGCGATAGAACAACTCCGTCAATGCGAGTCAAGAATCATTCCAAGCAATCACTTTGGACCGATAAGAGGTCTACGCCAGAGAGGTTTGGAGGGAAGAGCCTAATGCATCGAAATTGTTATGCATTTTGGTCCGACAATGTTATATAAAGAAGGATCTTGATCTCTCAAAGGTGATCCACCCAACCAAATGTCTTCCCAAAAGCGAACTTGTGATCCATCTTTCACAATGAAAGTTCCAAATGAAGGAAGTCTCGCTTTCACCTTCATTAGACATGACCAAAAGTGAGAGTCTCCATTTTTCCATTCAACTTGGGCTAAAGGCTTAGAGCCCAAATATTTGTTTCAAGAATTTGTTGCCACATCCATCTCAAGAAAGCAATTTATATAACCATTTGCTAAGAAGGGCGATATTTTTATATTTAGATCATGAATTCCGAGACCACCTTGTTCTTTTGGTTGGCATAGAATGCTCCATTTGGTAAGTCTATATTTTTTCTTATGGTCGTCTCCTTGCCAATAAAATCTAGAGCGAAAATAGTCCAAATTTTTAAGGACTCCTTTGGGCAAAGTGAAGAAAGACATCATGTACATCGGAAGGCTACCGAGCACCGAAGTTAATCAAAACTAGGCGCCCTCCGACAGAGAGATTCTTCCCTTTCCAACTGCTGAGTCTTTTTTCAACACGTTCTTCGACCTTCTTCCAATCGCAATTTCTTAGCTTCTTAAAATGAATTGGGATGCCAAGATAACTGATGGGAAGGATGCCATCTTTGCATCCAAATAAGTCAATGTAGTAATCTTTATGCTCTTGGGCTTTTCCAAAGCGTAAAACCTCACTCTTATGAAAGTTGATCTTAAGACCCGATGCTCTTTCGAACGCATACAACAAGAATTTCATGTAGCGAGCTTTATCCAGTCGTGATCCAAAAAAGTATAGTGTCATCTCAGATCATCAAGAATCGAAGCCCCCATCTACTAGGTGAGGTATGATTCCATCAAATTGCCCATCCAATTTTGCTCGTTTATAAGCACTTTTAACATATCACTATGATATTAAATAGCAATGGAGATAAAGGATCTCCTTGTCGAAGGCCTTTTTAGTCTCGAAAATAGTGCCCGACGTCATCATTTACATTTACGGTTACGCTTCCCGATATGAAGGTTTTAACCCATGAGATCCATTTGGGCTAAAAGCCTTTCATACGGAGGGTCTAAAAAGAAAGGGCCATCGTGACTTTATCATAAGCTTTCGAAATCTAATTTAAGGATTATCCCATTATGTTTTTTTATGATGGAGTTCATGTAAAGTTTCATGAAGGATCACAGCCCCTTCAAGAATATTTCTTCCTTTCATAAAGGCCGTTTGTGTCGGGATGATCACTTTATCTGCCACCAAGTTTAATCTGTTTGTGGCAACTTTGGTGAAAATCTTATAACTAACATTCAACAAATAAATCGGTCTATACTGTTGAATGATGTTAGCCTCTTGAACCTTAGGGATTAGAGTAATGACCCCAAAATTGAGGCTAAAAAGAGGAAGATTTCCATTAGATGGAACGGCGATTGCGACGACAAAAAACAATGGCGGCCACGGATCTACGGCGGCAACGGCGTTTCGATGAAGCTTTGATTAAACCAACACGTGCACAGAACGGATTAGGCAATGGCGGTTTGAATGAAATCCCTACCGACCTTCCAGCTTCAACAATAATGGTGACGGATTTTAGATTTCCCCTTCTCGACGATCTTTGCAAAAGCTCACAAAATTCAACGATCTCGCCACCGCTTTCCACAAACATATCTAGGGCTTTGCTTGCTGGTAGTTCTCTGGTCACAAGGTGCTCCCTAAATAGCCACAAGAATCCTAGCTTTGCACAGTGGAGATCCGAGTCCGTGGTGGTGCCGTGGATGGCTCGAAGCAGAGTCCCCAACGGCCACACGAGGACGACAATCGGCACTGTCCATGTGTCTCGATTGGCGACCAGGATCTCACGGATATGTTACAATCCAGTCTGCACAAAGTCATCCAACGGCAACGAAACGTGAAAGCCCTGATTCAACACGGTTCAATCCCTCGCATCCACTCCAGATCCAACGGCTGTCATTCAAGCGCAACGCGTGGTCTCTCGTACAAGAGAGTCTGCTTCTGCTTTCTTGGAATGGGCTGGAAGACCTTCAGCAAGGAGAACAAGCTTAAGGAAGGTGACGTGTGCACCTTCAATGTTATCAAGACTACTCTATGGCATATCGTTATCGTGCATAGCTAAGCTACAGCCAATTAGATAGTTCATCTCTATTCATTGCATAGTTTCATTTAGGATGTTCAATTACACTGTTATTAAAAACACTAGATTAACAAGACGGGGTCTGTCATTCATAGTACTCTACATGATTTGCGGGCCTTGCGGCAACCCTCTCTGATCGTTTGATCTCTATTTTTTAAAAAAATGGCCCTATATTGCAAAAAGAAAAGTCTGTATACTCCTTTCAATATGAAATATATATATAGAACTTTTAGACAATAATATGGCCTCCAAGCAACATTTTGACCATTAATTTCCATTGCAATAATATTGTTACAATAATATTTCACTGCACCAAAAAATACCAATTTATAGGAAAAAGTGCCGAATTGGTCCTCCAACTATACCCGCTGGACCACTTTAGTCCCTAAACAGCAATACCGGACTTGCGGCGTCCTTCAACTCCCAAAAGCAGATTCGTCCTTTGACCATCAAATGGCGGTTTTGGCCCACAAAGCAACACTGTCAGATTTTTAAACAATTTTACAAGCTTGATAATGATCTGAAAAATTTATGGTACCATTATTAGTAGTTTAGGATCATACATAAAATTTTAAAAATAATTTAACATCATTTGTTATCTTTAAAAATCAAAACAGAATAGACATAATTGGGACAGTAAACTTGCTAGATTTTTGTAAATTTTCTAGAGTGTGATCATTATCTAAAATTTTATTACAGATTAAGAATTTCCTCAGTACCATTATATAAAAGTTTCAAAAATTTAAACTTTATTTGTTTTCTCAATAAAATCTTTCAATGCAGTAAGCACTAAACTTAATTTGTTGTATTATATTTCAAAAATCAAACAGAGAAAGAACATAAAGTTGAAATTTTTGAAACTTTTATAGGATGGTACTGAGGAAATTCTTAATCTGTAATAAAAATTTTAGATAATGATCACACTCGAGAAAATTTATAAAAATCTAGCAAGTTTACTATCCCAATTATGTCTATTCTATTTTTGATTTTTAAAGATAACAAATGTTGTTAAATTATTTTAAAATTTTTATGTATGATCCTAAACTACTAATAATGGTACCATAAATTTTTAGATCATTATCAAGCTTGTAAAATTATTTAAAAATCTGACAGTGTTGTTAATGTGGGCCAAAACCGCCATTTGATCTGGTCAAAGGACTAATCGTGCACGGTTTTGAGAGTTGAAGGACGCCGCAAGTCCAGTATTGCTGTTTAGGGACCAAAGTATTCCAATGCAATATATTGGAGAACTAATTCGCACTTTACCATCTTAGATATACTTTTTAATAAACCGACGGTCAAAGCATAAACTATAGTTGGCACAGTATTATAGGACTATTTACATTTGGAACTGGAGTCGAGACAATGTAAAACAACAATTA